>JAKCPI010030549.1:0-30359 GCA_023213315.1 Euborellia annulipes
GAGAAAGTAAAAATACCTTCCAGTTGATGTCGACTAATCTTCGGGCATGTTCAGGTGCAGAAGCCATTTTTTCGGCTTCTTCAAGACTTGGATAAGGACATAATTGAGGTTCATCATCGTTTAGAGCTTCTAATGGAAGTAAATTATCGCCTTTAGGTCCTGTACAATTTCTTGCCCAATGTCCTGCTTCTCCACATTTGAAACATTTGGTAATTCCTTGAGATGGATTTCTGCCAGATCGTCGACGAGGAGGATTACCTTTTTCCTTAAATAAAATTAAACAAATCATGTAATTTTTAATTAATTCTGGGACGAGGTTTATCTTTAAGTTTCCTTAAATTTGCCACAGCTACACTCGTCAACACAGGATTTTCGGGGTGATGATTAATTTAAAAAATAATTATTTTTTCAATATTTATTTAATTTTTTCTTGTTAAACGGTATGCATTATCGTTTTCGAATTATCATCTTCAGAACAATTACATTTTTTTAAGTAATTTCTCATATACATATTCAACATACATTCTTATATATAGACTACGTATATATTTTTATTATACCTAGATTATCTTATTTAATTTATTAATTATTTATTAAATGGAGAATATGGAAAATGAATTAAATAAGATAATCTAGGTATAATAAAAAATACATATATATATAAGAATGTATGTTGAATATATGTATGTGAGAAATTACTTAAAAAATGTAATTTTTGAATAACAGGTCCTGAAGATGATAATTCTAAAAAAATAATATCTACCATTTGACCTGAAAAAGTTAAATTATTTTTTTAAATTAATCATCACACCGAAATCCTTTGTGGACGATTGTAGTTTTGTCAAATTTAAGAAAACTTTAACAAATCATTATTAAAATTTTACTCTCTAGAAAAAATTAGTTGAAATCAATAAGGCAAGAGTAATAATGATACGAACTAGATAGATCCTAAGTATAATAATAATAAATACTTACAATTTGATTTAGTTGTTTAAATTTATTTTTTTTATATGCTGAATAATTCATTGTTTTGTTGCCTCTGACAAAAATTTTCTTTTTTAAATTAATCCTTCTAAAATTTTCATTTGCTTGACCAGATTCAAGTTTCTGTTCCAATAATGCTTTTTTCCTTTCTAAATCATCCATTGGAAGTATTATTGTTTTCTTTTTATTAATATTATCACCTAAATAAGCTGCGGCTAATTTATTTATATCGACAAAAGTGTTTTCCGTTGTGTTAGTTTCTTCTGTTTCAGATTCATCCTAAAACAAATTTTTAAATTTAATAAAAAAATTATTTTTTAAATAATTAAAAAAGATATTATATATTGAATAATCAAGGATGAAGATGAAAGGTAGCCAGGGAGGAAGCTTCTATTTTCTTTTTCACAAAACGTTTAGGCTAATTTTATTATGCCATCTTTAGTTGCATAGGCTAAATACAAAAGTTATTCACATTGACGTTATTTAGATAAATTAATTTAAAAAAATATATATTTAACAATATTAAGACTTAAAATTTTTTAGTAAAAAGAGTTCTTAATGGAACTGTTCATAAGCCAGAATTATACAATGGCCTATATATACAAATAAATTAATGAAAATAAATATATATGATGAGACTAGGGGCGTATATAGGGGGGGGGGGGGGCAGTTCATTAACAACTCTATTTGTTAAAAATCTGAAAGTCTTAATAATGTTAAATAAATAAAAATTTAATTTTTTGTAACTGAAGATGGTATAATAAAATTAGCAGAAACGTTATGCGAAAAAGGAGTTTAATTTTATAGATGCTCCTTATCTGGCTGCATTACTCTTCATCCCTGTTATTCAATTCTACACAGCCATTTTCTAAATTAGAAATTATATATTTACAGATGAATCAATTTTGGTTACTGTCTCTGGATCGATGATGGTTTTGTTTTTCAGACTCTCTTTAGATTTGTTCCCTTTCGAAATTTCACTTTCTTGTTTCTTTTTTAAGTTAATTTTAGGAGTTGTTGTAATGTTTTCTTCAAGATTAAAATTATAAACATCACTTATGGTATTTGTTTGACTAGGCTCTGAACGGTATCTTTTAAAAGAGTGAGAAGCATTATCATCATCCTCAGCTTTACGTTTAAAACTTAATCGTTTCAGTCTTCTTAATCTCACACTTTCATCTTCCTCTTCGTCGCTGGCACAAATAATTTCATCGTCTGGAATATCACTATCATTGTGAACTTGTGACGGTGAATTAAGACTTGTACCTAAGCCGGAATCTTCTATATGATTACTTTTACTTAATCTCTCAAACCAGCCTAGATTAAGAGACATATTTGATGAAGGTGTCGCTTCTTTATCAGTTAAAAGTTTTTGTGTGATATTCAAAGCCTGCGTTGTTGATGGACTCGGCGTTGAATTAATTATCACTTTTAATTTCTCTTGATTTATATTAAATTTGGATATATTTTCGGGCTTTAAATTTTTTAGTTTGATTATCAAAAGGCGGCTGAGTTGTATCATCAATTGGTACTATAGGTTTCGGAGTAATTGTTGACCCTTCAGAAAAGTTCTATTAAATTTAGAAAATGTGTCTCGTTTAAGACTTGATTTTCTAATTAATTTTGATCCAGCAAATAATTTCGGACAAAATTTTGTTGTCTTAACAGATGGTATAGCTTTTGTTGTTGTTGTTTCATTTGATTCTTCTACTTTGGGTTTATTCAGGTGAGACCCCCATATGTGATTGAATTTATCGAGTGTATCTTTTGGAATTTTTTCACTTTCCAATGTTTTATTAAAAGAACTAGCCGTGTCTAATGATGATATATTCATTAAAGAAGAATTAGATAAAGTCATATCAAAAAAATCACTTTCACAATCTAAACTTATATCAATATCTTTAAGCGAGTCTTGTAATAATTGAGTTTTCATTAAATAATAAGCTTTATAAGCTTGTCGAACGGCATCGTCAGCATCTTTGATGTCTTTCTGTAAAAAAAAAATATTATTTTTATAATTTATCAAATTAATAAAAAATATATTCTGTATATAAGACTACATCAGGGGTGGTCCGTAATATAATTATTGTGCGCCCACAATACGGTAAATTAAAATAAAAAAATTAAATGCACTTGGATGAATGCACTGATTCACTATTAAAACATTCCATGTGATTGTTTCGTTGTTTTTATAAAATCTACAATTGTTCCTATCTTTAACTGATTAAATGCACATGGATGAAATGCACTGATTCACTATTAAAACATCCCAAGTTTTCTCATGTGATTATTTCATTGTTTTTTATAAAAGATGGAAATTTTAAATGGAATTCACTTCTACGTTTGAACCAGAAGTTTTTTTTTTTTTTAAACAATAAAATAATCAATTTTATTATAAGGACATCGGCCAAAAATAAATACTTTTGCGTATTATCTGTTTATTTGTAAATATTTCGATCCCAGTGATATGGCATCACCCTCAGTACAATCAACAGATGTTTTGCAAATCGTTAACTCCTCCCATCCAATATGTCAAAACAGCTAAGCATTCCATGAATGCAATTTTCATAATAAATATAATAAATACAAATTGATTATGAAAATTGCATTCATGGAATGCTCAGCTGTTTTGTCATATTGGGTGGGAGGAGTTAACGATTTGCAAAACATCTGTTGATTGTACTGAGGATGATTCTATGACACTGGAATCGAAATACATCCTTACAGCCACTTACAAACCATAAAATAATCACATGAGAAACTCCTTGAGGTGCTATAATAATGACCCTCTCTGTTTGACCGTTTTTATGCCTTGCAAAAATGTGAATTATTACGGTAAAGAAAAAAAAAGAAATAAAAGGAATATTCAAAGAATCAAATCACTAGCATTTGATGTTCAATTAAATGCTGTGAGAATAAAAATAAATAAGTATTCAAAATAATTTTTAAAACACAAGAAAAGTTTATAATTAAATTGGCACCTTCAGGGGTAGGTGATTTTATTTAACAATTAAATTGAACATTTACACTAAGAACGTGTCTGGCCCAGTATTGTAAATAAACGGTGGCTATGAAGATTAATTTAAAGGATGGGAAGAGGAAGAGGTAGTCAAAAAATAAAATATCTCTCTGCCTGCGAATTATCTAGAAACCTTTCGGTGCATTTGTATATGTCTCGACAATTCATTAATCTATAAATTTAATCCTCTAAGACAAATTTATATAATAATAATAATGATTAATCATTTTATTTGAGAAAGGGAATATTTGTGTGCATAGGAACTTGAAGAAATTTAATATTATTATTTTTTTATAATAAAAAATATTAAATTTGTTCAAGATCCTATGAAGAGAAATATTCCTTTCTTAAGTAAAATAATTTACACTGTTCCCTTGTTTAAGTTATATTATTATAGTTAATAAATTCAACTTAAAAGAATTTATATTAAATTCATAACAAGCAATTAGATTATTCGACCAATGGAACATAATGATAGATTTTATACTGATTTACAAAAATGTTTAGAACTTTCTATTACAGCTGTTAGAAATTTAATAAATTTTTCCTAAGTTAAAATAAGCTTAATTTTATTGAAATTTAAATATCATTTAAGAACAAAAATTAACAATAATAACATAACAATATTTTATTATAAATTATCATATTATTAACAAATGAAGATAAATTTTACCTTTTCTGGATTCCGTCCATTTGTTTTCTTAAATTCATTTTCCCATTTTTTAACTTTATATTTGCTTTTTTGATATTTTAATTTAAATTTTGGATCATTTAATAAAGACATGATTAAAATTCAATATGTTAATATAGGATGAATAAACCGTATTCAAATTAAATAATAGCAACACCAAAATATGAATAGCACAATCTGAGCACAATAATAAATCTGTATGGATATCTCTCAAGTTAGATATAATTAGGAATCCCGCTATTTTATTTGAGTGAAGTTAGTTATGAAGGGTGGCCAAAGTTATAAAGTTATTTTAAATACCTCCCTGTTTTAAATTAATTAATTAGAAATATAAAATATTTCTTAAATAAAATTAAAAAATGTATTATTTGTATTCATACTAAAAATACTTTTTATACATATATACAATAAAAGCAATATTTTAATAAATGGTCTTGTTGGCCCATTCTTGCGAATTTGTCTTTTTTTTGGATCTCTATTAAATCCTATCGGAGTTATATATATATATATATATAATTCTTAATATTTAATTAAATATTTTTTTAATTTAGGAAGTAAAAATCCCTTTTTTTCTGTCATTTTCTCTGATTTACAAATTCGAATCATACAAAAATAACAGGTGTTGCCAACTTTACAGAGCGCCTGCTCAAACATATGGTTGGTTATATTTTATCCATCAAATTTTTGTCTTTTTGACATTTACATTTGCAAATTAGTGAAATTTCTTGACAATCTCAATCCAGTTTTCATTTTAACACGTTTTCAAGGTTAACTTATAGCCTCTATCTTCAGAAAAATGGCAAGAAATATGAATGTGGCTACCTCTTGGAGTCCAGATAAAAAACATAGTGATAGAGAAAGGTATTATTTATTTCTCATATTAATTTTTATTTTAAACATGCAAATATTAATAAATATTTGATTTATTCTTCAAATAATCTTTTAATTTTTCTCTTTTCATCTAACAGATGGGTGTGTATTTATCCTGCATATATTAACAGTAAGAAAACTTTGGCAGAAGGAAGAAGGATTCCTAAAGATAAGGTATATTATTTGATTAAAAAAGGCAAGAAAATTAGATAGAGTTGCGAAACTTGCTTGCAAAAGCTGGTGATCCCGAGGATTTGGTATTAACTAAGGAGGCCTCTCTCGCCAAAGGACTCATGTAGCTTATTTTAATTTATAGGGAGTAGAAAATCCAACTCATCAAGAAATTCGTGATGTTTTATCTTCTGCTGGTTTAAAAGTTGGAGTTGAAAACAAATTATATAGTAGAGAGAAAAGTAAAGAAATTCTTTTCCGGGGAAGAATACGAGTTCAATTAAAAAATGATGATGGAACTCCTTTCAATTCTAACTTTGAAACAAGTAAGTAATATATAAACAATATATAATTGAAACTATTGGAGATTTGTTTAATTTTTATTAAATTCAATTAAAAAGACTCAATTTCCTTAAGATTCTAAACTTTTTGGAACCAAAGTACTCTTTTGAAGGTCTTTATTATACTGTTGAAATGGAATTGACAAAACAAATGCCACATTATGCTGTAAATAACTTCTTATATCATTGTGATGACAAAGAAAATGAAGACAAAAAGTTGGTCAGATTGAAATGTTGACATTTGGTAGAGGACACCAGGGATCTAAATTGACAAGCCATACACATGACCTCCCTGTTCCTGTGTGCGTAGGCCTCACAATTTTGTCGCAGGCAAAGAATAGTCTCGGGATGTCTGAACCTAATATGACAGTCACTTATTTAAAGGAGGTATATAATATAGCTGAGTGTTGATATTCAAATAGGTAGAAAGAATGAGTAAGCAGCTAGTTATATTTTAATTTATTAATAAACCAGGCCCGACGTTTTGGTCGCATATGGGTTCATCTTCAGGGCCAGGCTAATGTCTGAAAAAATATATAATAATCCTCGCCATATGTGACCGAAACGTCGGCCCTGGTTTATTAATAAATTGAAATATAACCAGCTGCTTGCTCATTCTTTCTATGACAGTCACTTCTTCTTTCTTAAAAATAAAATTTAATTCCCAAGAAAAATATTTTTCTCAAATCTCGGATGGAATTACCCCCTTTATTCCCCCCCCCCCCCCCCATGACTGTAGAAAAAATTAATTGTGACATACTTTGAAACATCTCCTGGAACATGGGTAAAGATTTCACCTCCTAGGCTCCAATTAATTGATTAAATTACCTTACTTGTTAGTTGTCAAAAAAGACTAAAATAACTTTAGAACGCACCTCATAAGTACTATGTACTCTTAACACTTAAATACAAATAAAGTTTAGAAAAATAAATTAAATATTTTTATTTTATTATTTCAGGGACTTCCCTTTTACTTCATTTAGGTGAAATGATTCCCAAATTAAAAACAAGAGCAGGAAAACAAGGAGGCAACGAACAAGGCCAAACCCAACCAAGCGGTGGCACCTCGAAAAAGAAGGGCAAAGGAAGAAGATAAATATAAATTTTCCTTTTTATAAAAAAATATATAATACTTCTTTTACGCAAAATAAAACTTATTTCCAATTGTTAAATATACATATACAGTACATAATTTTAAAAGGTAAAAATCCAACAATGGTTTTTTATGTTTATATTCTAATTTTTTAAAAATTAAATATTAATTAAAATAAAAATTATGAAAAGAAATATCAATAAAATTCATAACACAATTATTTTGTTGATTTGTTTATAAATAAATAATTTTCATATAAGATATTTTAAAATGAATGCAAAAAAATGTAAGACACAAAAAATGAATTATTTTTATGTCTGGTCCCAGAGTGAAAATAAAGAAAAAGGTATAAAAAATACAAATCAACTGCTGGCACTATTTAGAATAGTTATATTCTGAAAACTATCATGATTTTAGATAATATCGAAGAAAATGAGATTGCCTGCCCTGAATCAAAAATATTGAATTGTAATCAAACTGAAAAATGTATATGTCAAAATAGAAAAATTAAAAACTGTCAGAGTAATCAGGAATCTTCTCTCGTTTTAAATTATGATATTATAAAAAAACAAAATGAGTAAGTCCCAAAAGTTTATTGATTATATGGACACAAATTTCATACCACTGAGGCTACAGGGTAAATATTTATTATATGGACTATGTTATGCATGAAGGAACCAAGCGCCATTAACCTAAATCTAAGGGGCATTACATTTGCACAATTGTAAACAAAACCAATGGCAATGACGTATATTGTACATTATATACCGGTATATAAGTTAGCAATTGCGACCACATCTAGCCATAAATTAACCATCTTCCCTTGAGTTGGCTCGAAACGTCTATTTTTTTCTTATCGAATCGCAGCTTAACATTTGAAGAAAAAGTGGAATCATATCCAGGGCCGTTCCGTGCGGGGGAATAGAACGTGCACTTGCACTGGACGGCAAAATCAGGGGGACGGAAGAATATTTAAAAATTCATTGTCTATATGCGTAGTGATAAAATCAAATAAACCAAATAATACTACATACTACAACAATAATACTTTTATTTGCTTTACTGTTTAATTTTTAATAAATCGGCCAGTCGAATAATTATCAGTTGCCCAATTTATAAGAATGTTGTACAATGAGGCACAATATTAAGTCCCATCCATGCGTTTTCTACTTGTGATTATTTCATTGTTTTTATAAAAGAAAATGAAAATCTTTATTGGGAAATTTTCTAGGTTTGAACCATGAAAGTTTTTTTTTTAAATATATTTTTTTTTAAAAACAATAAAATAATCAAGTAGAAAACGCCTGGGTGGGACTTAATATTGTCCCTCACTATACACTTACATACATACATTAAATTTTAATTTATTTTCCTATATTTTAACGAAAAAATTTGTTATTGAGTACATTTCGTACCTTCAAATAAAACAATGATTGAGGGCAGGTTAAGTAAGAAGAAGAGAGGGCGCCAAAAGGGTTAGGAAGAGCCCTGAACATATCATATTTCTGAGGGTAATTTGGATCTATCTCTCTTGATGCACCCCCGGATTAGGTTATTTCATTTTTTCATTTATTACTTTAATAACTACACAATAAAACTTCTGCGCTGATTTTTATTTGATTGGCAAGAAGAAATAAAATTAGATATATATATATATATTTTTTTTTTAAGATCTCTTAGAATAGAACTTGAGAAAATTAAAGAAGATAATACAATTTTGAGAGGAAAATATAACCAGATTAGAAAAGAAGTAGATGAATTAAAAGTGAAACACTCAAAAGAAATAGAAAATCTCTCAGAAAAGGTAATAAGACAATGTAAAATTGATTCAACTAATAATTTAAGTAGAAATTAATTTTATTTTTTTAAAGATATATTTAGAAAAATCAAAGTTAGCACATATGAAAAAACATAAAGATGAAATGAAATATCTTTATGAAAAAAAAAATTAATCAAATTTCACAAAAATATCAAGATGAAAATAATTTATTGAAAAATCAGAACGTTGACAAACTAATAATGGAAAAAACAATTAATGATAACACTATCAAATTAAAAAATGCTCTTGATACTATTGAAAAGCTTGTAAGAACAAAATTCCAATAAAATAGAATATGTTGTATATATATATATAATTAAATGCCCATTTTTATTCCAGCAAAAATCTCTAGATGGTTTTAATAAATGTAGAAATGATGAAAATACACAAACTGACGTAGGGTAAAATAGTTTATAATCCTCTCCCCATTTAAAGAATTTTTCTACTGTAAGATTCTCTAAATGTGACCGTCCACTTGAAAAGGTACAGTGAGGGACAATATTAATTCCCACCCATGCGTTTTCTACTTGTGATTATTTCATTGTTTTTATAAAAGAAAATGAAAATCTTATTGGAAATTTTCTAGGTTTGAACCATGAAAGTTTCCATTAAAAAATATTTAATATTTTTTTTTAAACAATGAAATAACCACAAGTAGAAAACGCTGAGTGGGACTTAATATTGTCCCTCACTGTACCAAATCTTCATCGGGGTCTGCTGAGCAAGCCGGTATTAGAGTTTTTTTTTATCATTTTTTGTTTGGAAGATATGAATTTTTAAAATTTTGGTTATGAAAAATCTAGTTTTGAGAAAAATGAGTTTAGTTTTTTTTTTTTTTTTTTTTCAATTTTTTTATATAAAATACATCGATTCTGATGAATCGAATATTTCATCATATAAGATGAAGAACTAGAGAATTGGAATAAATAATAAAAAAAAATCGATTTTTTAACTTTTTTTAGTAAATCAGTTCTCCTGAAAATTTAGCCCAGTGAATATTTGGTACCTTTTCATGTGGACGGTCACAAATAGTATACAGGGTTTTTCAAAAAAGGACTTTACAACTTTGAAAATGCATATAAATTTATTAATTAAACTGGTAACCGTTGGCTATAATTGAAACATTATGATTTAATAGGAGAATTAAATAGAAGTAAGATAATAAGATTTTTTGTTTCAATAATTTATTTTACACTTTATATCGTACATACTGTATGTAATTCACTTCTGATGATTACACATCTTGTGTTGAAATAAGTATAAAGTGTAAAAAAAGCATATAAATTTATTCAGATAACCTACAGAGGTGATTGTAGTGTCAATTTGTAGGGAAACACACCAAGTTTTAACTCGCATAGTTCGCTAATGGCGAATCGCATTGTCACGTTGCGTTAAAAAGTTAGCTGCCTTCATTAGACCCAAGAGTGCTAGTCTTGCTGTGTTTTTTGGTTTGAAGAATCAAAGTCAGTATATATTCAAAGAAGCCACAGAGCTGGTTTTATGTTGATCAGAGGGAAACACATCAAGTTTTTTACTTGAAACTAAAGATGTTATTAGAACATGCAGGACCAGTTAGTATCCTGCATACATCCTACCGGAGGTCGATTTCTTCCTAAACTCTTTAGTTTTAGGTAAAAAAAAATTAATATGTTACCCTTTAAACAACTCTAAAACCACCTCTGTAGCTTCTTTGAATAAATTTATATGACTTTGATTTTTCAAACCAAAACACACAGCTAGCACGCTCGGGTCCAGTGAAGACAAACATCTTTAACGTGCGATTCGGCACTAGCGAACTATGCGAGTCAAAACTTGGAGTATTTTCCTTCAAATTGACACTACAATCATTTCTAAAGGATATTTGAATAAATTTATATGAATTTTCAAAGTTGTAAAATCTTTTTGGAAACACCCCATATATACCAAGTGTATTTTAAAATGATATGAATACAGTGGCGGATCCAGAGGTGTTTCTCGGGGGGGGGGGGGGGGTAATCTGGAGTGACTGGTCGCACAGCACACATTTTTTTCTTAATTTTGGTAATTTAAAAGCGCATTCTGTACTTGTTTGCCAGAATAGAAATACAAATCAAATTTTTAAGCATTAATTTTTAAAATTTTACATTAAAAATACATTTTTTTTTTTTTTTTTTCTTCGAAAAAAAGTATTTTTTTCTAATCTCAGGGGGGGTAATTAGCCCCTTTACCCCCCCCCCCCCCTTGTATGAATATAAATACATAAATATATATTTATATACACAAATATTTCAGATCAATGTTTAGAACTACATTTAGAATGAAGCGCAATATCTTATTACTTTCTTTTACCTATATATGTTAATATATAGAGAGAAAGTATTGGATTCATGTCAAAAATTCGATGTCGAGATGTTGAGAAATATACATGTTTTGAGTTCTCCTGAATCCAAAAAAGTGGATTTTGCGACATGGTCTGTGTGTGTCTGTCTGTCTGTCTCTCTGTGAACAAAATATCTCAAGAAACGAAAAGAGCTAAGAGATTGAAATTCTATATTTAAATTAGGCACTCCCTCTGAGACGTGACACGAAGCTTTTGAATAAAATTGGCCAAAAAGTACTAGTACTTCACTGATGCACTTTTTAAGTTTTTTTCGATTTTCTCTAAATTCGCTCCAACGAATTTGAATAAAATTCAAAAATCAATTATTTTTTCAGATGCTCTTTAAAATGTATATTCTCATTTTGCCATTGAAATTTTTTGAAAATCACATCACTTTACTCTTGCACAGTGAGAGCCACAATTAAGTCACCACCTGAAAGCTTTATTTAGCCTTAAGTATATGTATATGGTAAATGGTGAAATAATCTTAAATTTGAAAAGGTAAAATAAAATCATCTGTACCAGATTTTAAGTTTTACCTTTTCGGTCATTAAAATTTATTTCACTATACACCATATACTTAAGGCTAAAGCTATCAGGTGGGGACTTAATTGTGGCCCTCACTGTACTTCATAGGAAATAAATGAGAAAAGGATGCAATGGTAACAAAATATAAATATTCTTACTTTAGGTATTCGAAAGATGTGTTCTGTGCTTGTCACACCAGGTTTTTTTTTAGATTCAATATAGCGTTATTTACATGTGTTCTAAAAATATTGATCATTTTCTTTTTAGTATAATTTGCATCTATTAATTTTTTCAGATCAAAATTGAAAAACTATGAACCATTACATTTCATTTCACAAAATATTAATAGCGTAGTTAATGAAGCCAATGAAAATTCTCTTTTGAATGAGTTATTTTTTATATCAAAACGTTGGGATGAAGATACTTCAAACAAATAAATGAATTCAAGAATGATTAATGCGAATTAAATATAAAATTAAAATCTTTATTAAATCTTATATTTATATAAAAATATGTATTATAAATTTTTAGAAGAGAATTTATATTTATCTCTTTATACTAATCAACATACTAATTTTATACATACTTTGGTTAAGATTTTTTTGGCACACTTAAATCGAACAAAACGAAATATTCTATTTGAAATAATTTAACAATGAAAAAATTAAATTTCTTTAAAAATATTTGAAATAAAATACCACAAAGTCGAAATATAAAAACACTGGCAGTTGAACATATTGGAAATTTACAATTTTTTTTCTGACAAAAAAATTTAACTAATTTTTAGACTAGTAACAAACCACAACTCAAAGATTAATGAAAACAAATAAAAATATTAAAAATGAAGTTTTGCTGTTGTAATAAGTAGAAATGAATAATTTTTATCATTTAAAAGGATGGAATTAATTGATGAGGAATAATAAACCAATAAGATCAATCAGAAGGTAAGCGTTTGTGTACTTCTAACCTCTTCATAGAAAGGTAATTACGATAAATGAATTAAATTTAAATCAATTTCAATATTCATTTTCTTGTTACCTGATTGGCTTTTGCCTATAGATTGCTAAACTATTATGTTGTTTACTGCTTGGTAAAATACCAAAGCACACTCATTCATGTGATTATTTCATTGTTTTTTTTTTTTTTAATTTTTAATGTGATTCAAATGTGTGGGAGGATTCCAAAAAAGCTCTTGTTTTATAAAATCAATGAAAAAATGGGTGCGCTTTAATATTGTACCACCCTGTACTTGTTGGAAATACCTAAAATAAAAGAAAATATCTTTAAAGAGTGACACCAAACTGGTCCCCATTTTTTTGCTCAGAGAGTTTCGGGGATATAATCCCATCCTATTAGCAGCTCTGATAATTATACCAATTGCATGTCATGGGACCAACAAAAAAGTGAAATTACATATTTAAAAAAAAAATTTCCATTCTGACTCGGCATTGTTTAATAAATACAATACCTATTAAGAAAATTCCCCTTGAACTTAAAAACTAACTTTTGAGATACACTAGAAATAACTTCACCAGAAAATTATGAAAAATATTTACTAAATTGTAAAATTATACTTAAGGCTCTTCAGAAGGCAAACTGTTTGCATATTTTTGCCGATAAGATGGCGTTAGGGGTCTTAAAACTTTAGCCAAAAAGCGAAATCTATCATATTTGAAAAATTTCAGAAAAATTAAATAAAATCGTCTTTCTTTAAAAACTAGCATACAAAGATGATAATAAAACCTATGCGCTCATTAAAATAGCAATTTCCGATCGTTTTAAAATTTTTCTGAGACGCATGCAGCTTAGAAGTCTTGATAATTTAACGGTCAGCAGTTTTAAAAATGTTATAAAAAAAAGATAGATATTTACACAATGACTCCGCTTATTTTAATGTTGGTCATAATTTGAAGATCCATTAATAATCAGAATCTTTATCATCATCATCATCATCAGTAAGACAGTTCGGTGTATTTCGATTATTGGTTTCATACTCTAAAATTTCTTCGTCTTCTAGATGAGATTTTCCATTCATAAATGTCGCAAATCTGGAAGAAATCATTTTCTTTCTAAAATTTATATCGATTTAGTTTAAAATACATAGTACAGTACCTGGTAGGGTTTTTGAGTTTGGTTATTGTTTTCCAGGCATCACATTCAGGACTGGAGCAATAATTTTTGAGCTCTTGTAGAGCTTTTGTAGTTTCAACAACTCCTTCTTCATAATATTCTTCTTCTGTTAAGAGTTTTCTTTTGGCCGGAAATCTATTTTTCCTGTTGAATATAATAGAGGAAATGAAATTGAAGTGTGAAAGACAGTGAAGAAACTAATTTTTCAAAGATATAATAAAAGTTTTTTAGATAAGAGCTTTTGGAATTGTGGTATAACGGGCTACGGATATTTTCTGGTCCCACTCAAAATTTAATATAAAATTCAATAGGCCGAGGGCAAGAAATTTTCATTTAATTTAAAATTTTTATTGAGCAAAAAAAAAATAATAATATACCATTTTTAATAAATTGTATTCCAAACTTTCTTGATATACTGTAATTAGTGTAATTTTATAGAAAAAATTTTCTTGATTCAATTTCAATTAGATTTTTTTTTCCCACCATCTGCCCCAGGCACAGGAAATTTTCATTTATGAAAAAAAATCATCAAAATATGTTATCAATAAAAAATAAATAGTAAACAGAGGCTGATAAAATTCCACTTATTTTTAAAGTTAATTTTGTTAGTCTCAAATAAATCCATTTAAATTTTAAACTGTCCAAATTATTGATATTTTTAAACAACTTTAAAGCCGGGCATTCACGATCACTGCATCCATCCAAATGGTGCGTTGTCACTCCAAAAACTGACCGTGAGTGAAGAAAAACAAATGTGATAGTTGGATTTCCACCCGGTCCATAATCCAGTTTCGTCAAGCCATCCGTTCATCACTCCAAATGCTCGTGAATGGAGAAACACACGTGGAGCGAAACCAAGCCTTTGCGTCACTTGATCGTCAGTGTTAAAAAAGTGGTTCAATTTTGACTCATTCTCTCATCATTCTTCAACTAGAACACGTGCTGCTCTTTTCAATAGGAATAATTTAAAATTGTGTAGAAGAAAGAAAAACAATAAAAAATTCGGTTTAAAATACAAAACACATCTCATAGACCCCCAATTCTTTTTTTTCGCTCACATGAACCCTTGTAGGTCGTCGTCGGAGACCCCTGGGGGTCGATATAGACCATATTGGGAATCACTGAGCTGGAGTGAATGGGGTTAATTTTTTGAGCATTACACCCATTTGGAGGGATCGTGAATGCCCGATTTAACAATTTTTATAAATCAAACACATTAAAATAGAGCAAATATAAATGCCTACCAAAAATATTTGAAAGATATTTTCCAAGACTCAGGAAAATTATATCCAATAAGAATAATGACAATAATAAGTATCATAGCATCTTGATAATGACTACAAGAATAGATCAACAAAAGACCGAAAGCCTAAAATGGAAAATATTAAAGGTTTAAAATTTTTTATGATAATTATAATAACAAGTGTTTAATACAAACTTGCATAGCCCATTTAATTAGATTTTTACTTCGAATATCAGTTACTGGCCCAAATCTGTAGCAGATAATAAAACTGATCAATCCTGTTATAGTTATATATGTTATCACATAATTTTGATATTGTATAAATACGGTTCTTAGATTATCAATTAGCATATTTAAAAAATAAAAACTAACAGTCCATCCACCAATTAAAAATCCGTACATTAAAGGGCGCTGAAAAGAAAATATAATAATGAATTTTCAAATTTAGAGTCGTTAAGAGAATTAATATGGTAAAGCGAGTGACTGTTAGTGATTAAGACGTTAATTTGAAAATTAGTAGAAATGAGTAAATGATTTTACTTACTTTAGGAAACATTCTACTTAAAATATAAACAAATATCAAAAGTGATGCGAGAACTCCAATAGAAACTCCAGACGTATAATAAAATAAATTATTTTGACTTAAACTCTGAGCATAAAAAAAACAGCTCAAACCCGCAAAAAACACTAAAATTCTCCAATAATCGACTCCTAGAAATAAATTTGTTTAGTTAATAGGATATAAGAAATATCGAGAGTTACCGTTAAAGTTTTAAGTCTTGGCAATCATTTTATCCAAAGTTCAAGAGATAGATTTTTTTTTTTAATCAGGTAATCGTGAAAAAAAATAGTTGCCATGACTTTTTAAGTAATTCTCGTATATGTCGTAGACACTTGGTGAAATTATTAGACATTTCGTGAACTGTCTAGACCAGCGGTTCCCAACCCGTGGGCCGCGGATATCTAAGGAATGATAAAAATTATATACAGTATATATAGGTTATATACATATACTGGGCCTCAGCGTTTTTTTTTTACGGAAAAAGTGGGCCGCACATCAAAAAAGGTTGGAAACCGCTGGTATAGACATTTCATGAACTGCAGACAGATCGTGTCATGGTTGGTCAGTTACTCGAAGTGACTAAAATTTTTAGGCAGTTCATGAAATGCAATAGGGTTTAGACAGATCGTGTAATGTTGCAGAATTACATGAAATGTCTAATAGCCGTTTTGCTGATTGTGTAATAATTGTGAAGCTAATTTATTATTAATTTATTATTATTATTATTGGACATTCCTACCGGGATCCCTGTTTATTTACCCGAGGTCCTTAAAGCGCTCGAAGGCACACACCTCAAACCCAACCGGCCTCTGGCCGTAGCCATCTACCGACACCCCGTAAAGTTACATTATTTCCTATCTCTAACTCCTCCTGCTTTCGTCTCTAGCTAGTGAACTAATTCTTATTTCTGGTTCCAACCGGTTCCTTATATCCAACCTCTTCTATGCTAGGGAGGATGTTCTAGTTGAGGAGGGACTCCCACAGCACCGCCGTGTAGCCTGCTCCTTTCGACGAATGCATCACTGAGAGGGAACTTTTTTAAGCTGTGAAGAATTGTAGTGGTGGACAAGGTTTCTTCCAATGCTCGTATAGAGCTGTCTAATTTCACGAAGTGTCAACGACATATATATATATATATATATATATATATGTAACAGTAGATGTGCGGGACGGAAGATTGTGGACTTATTAACGGACATTTTTAAAATTTGTTGATCGCACATAATGTGGCCTTTGGCTACAAATTAAAAATATTTTTGTTCCAATTGCACCTCATATACAGGGTGGTCCATATCAAAGTTATGTTTTTAAATGGAACGCCCTGATATTATTGCATATTTGGATTCTACTCCAATTTTAGTATGAGTTTATGTCATGCAATGTATTCTAAAACAAACGTTTAGCCGCAAATCGGCTTTAGTGAAAAAACTGCTGTCTGAAAAAACTGAATATGTCGCGAACCATAAAACTTAGGGGACGTCTTTGTGAGTTACAACCATGAAATGTACATGTGGGTGGGTAACCCGAATTATTCTTATGTGGGAGAATGTGAATTTGGAAAATTTCAATTATGGATAACTTCCTTATTTCAAATGGAACATGCTACTTTTTTATCCCATGGGACGGAAATTTAATTATCTTTCAGATGATATAAGGTTGTCTATATCTATCTTTGATAGTTTTCTTTATTAAAAAAATATCTGATAACGAAAAAAAAATTTATTATAGACAAAATAATTGAAAAAAATAAACCAAAACAAAATCGTAATAAATGAAAAATATGCTAAATATTGAAAATGTCTTTTAATTTTCTTTAAAATCGTTTATTTGAACTCCTCGAAAAAGAAATTAGGGTTATGTTCAGGTTAGGAGTTGCCCATCTTGTTGACAAATCATAACCCGAATTTGAGCAAGCGGGACTTCTTTGAGAAGTTCAAATAAATGATTTTAAGGGAAATTAAAAGACATTTTCGAATATTTAGCATATTTTTTCCATTTAATACGATTTTGTTTTGCGTTTGGATTTTTTTTCAATTATTTTGTCTATAATAAAAATTTTTTTTTCGTTATCAGATATTTTGGAATAAAAAAGAAAACTACCAAAGATAGATATAGACAACCTTATATCAGCTGAAAGATAATTAAATTTCACGTCCCTTGGCATAAAAAAGTAGCATGTTCCATTTGAAATAAGGAAGTTATCCATAATTGAAATTTTCCAAATTGGCATGGCCATTTCTCCAACATAAGAATAATTGGGTTACCCATCTGGCCTACATTAGTACATTTCATGATTAGTAACCTCACAAAAGAACAGTTCCCTAAGTTTTATGGTTCGCGAGATATCAGTTTTTTTCAGACAGCAGTTTTTTCACTAAAGCCCGATTTGCGGCTAAACGGTTTGTTTTAGAATACATTGCATGACATAAACTCATACTAAAATTGGCCGTAGAATCCAAATATGCAATAATATACAGGGCGTTCCATTTGAAAAAACATAGCTTTGATATGGACCACCCTGTATATGAGGTGCAATTGGAACAAAAATATTTTTAATTTGTAGCCCTAAAGGCCCCACATTATGTGCGATCAACAAATTTTAAAAATGTCCTTAATAAGCCCACAATCTTCCGTCCACGCACTATTGGCCCACCCGGTATATTAGGAACCGACGAATATTCGATTTGAGTTTCGCAAAAATCATGGTTTCGGCCTAGTTTCGGTTTCGGCCAAAAAGTGCAACCTTTGCCGCGAAACCAGAGTCTGAAAAAATGGGATGAGACTCGTATAAAAAAAAAAAAAAAAGGTCAAATAATTTGCATTGAGGGAGAAAAAAAATTTTTTATAGGAAATAAAGTTTCGGTTTCGGTTACGGTTTCGGCCGAAACTAAGGTTGAGGCGAATATTCGGTTTGGTTTGGTAAAATTTGTTTGGTCGGACCCTAATATATATATATATATATACATAACAAACTTACGTAACAAATGGAGTTTAATGATATAATTAATATTGTTCTCATTTGGTTCAATTCCCACACAACTAGTATTGAAAGGGTTAAGTTTAATGTTCTTCATTTTCAAGAAGGGTATGCTATTTGTGAAAATATTTTTATTTTTATATGCTTCTTTGACTTCTTCTGGGGTTGAACCTTCATAATATTCATATTTTTGTGGATCCAAAGATAGCTCTAACTGAAAAAGAACAATATTGTTAATTAGAGCATATGAATATTAGAGATAAAAATGAAATTAGAAAAATAAATAAATGAAACAAATCTTTGCCTAAATTTGTAGAATGACAAATCTAGTTGAATAGAGATGAAAACCATCTGAGAGAATGTTTCAGTTTTTTATAGCTGGGTAATTGATGTGGGAGAAGAGGAATAAAAGTCTGATGTGACAAGCACAGAATACAACTTTCGATTACCGAAGGGTAATAATACTGTTGGTCTATTTTATATAAAACTGACATATGTATATTTTGTATATAGTAGTAGGTGAGATGATTTACAATGATAAAGTCTGAAAGTGTAATTTTGTGACTGTTCTCTCCGAGTTTAGTTCATAAACTGAACAGTCACAAAATTTCACTTGCAGACTTTACCATTCTAAATCTATAATAAAGGAGGTTCTTTGGGCTTGAATCATTAAGATATTTTTGTTTTAATTCTTATTTATTGTCTAAACTTTGTTGACAATTTTAAAGTTTTTAAAAAATTTGAATATGAATTTTTAAATATGAAAAAGGAAAGAAAGCAAGCTCTAAAAAAAAAAAAAAATCTTTTGAAATTCTTGTAATGAATAATTAATTAAATATGGAAAAAGAGTGAATTGAGAATGATGCACCAGATAAGAATATGTATTAGTAATAATCTAATTGAATATTGGATAGTTTTTGAATTAGAATAATAAAAATATTATTGTGATATATTTATATATAAACTTACAAAAACTGAATTCCATGTATTCACAAAATGTTTGTAATTTCCTCTATAACAAAATATATTAAAAGTTTGCCTGTCTGTTGCAGGAACATTAATTTGTGATTCAGGATGCATATGATTAACTAAAAAATATATAATTTGTTTATTAAGTAAAATAATAGTAATAAATTATTAGAGAATTATATCACAGTTGTATTTATTTAATATTCAATTTCTTACCATGGATTTGAGGTTGGGAATAAAGTGAACTTTCAACTATTTTATTAAAACTTAGTAAAAATATTAAATATAAAATAAAAGAAGACATTTCCACTGTTTTGAATTAATGATTTAATTAAATAATTAATAATGAATAGAAATATTTACATAAAGATTATAAAAGTTGAATTTAAATCATCGTTATTACTTTTTTCGTTTATATTTGGAAATTGCGGTAATATCAAGCAAGGTTACTAGCAAAGATAATAAAAAGGGGCTGACAACTACTATGCTTGTTTTTGAAATACATTGCTTTAAATTGACACGGGTCTCGCCAGAAGCGCTAGTTGTTTATCACCAAAATTATTAAATTACTATTATTAATTTTTTAGAGTTGCAAATCGTAATCACAGATTAATGATAATGATTAATCTGTGATTGTAATATTAGGCTCAGTCTGGGGTCAGTTTTTTTCAAATATAGTCAATGACGACGGCAGCTTATTCTCATTTGGGGGAGGGGGAGGCAGGAGAAGGGGAAAATTACTACATACCTTGCTACAAACCACAGGGATGGGGGTGGGAGGCGGACATTATACATATAGGGTATATCCAGGCCCGTTTATTCCCTGCCGTAGAGAGAGGGAGACAGGGAGGGGGGGGCTGTAAACCCGGGGCCCGGGCCCTTAGCGCTCCAACCAAAAAATTTTAATAAAAAATAGTTTTCATGGTTAAAATTTCCACTTTATCAAGGTTCTCACTTTACCAATTCTGCCAACTTTGATTTTATCATTATAGAGAAAAAAAATCTGGTGGGACTGTCGCACAGCACACAACTTTCTCTTACCTTCGGTAAGTAAGTTGTGTCACATCAGATTTTTCATGTTGACATATATTTAGTTTCCGCCGATATATTAAAATTCAAGATGTAAAATTTATAAATAGGCGGAAAATATTTATATTTTGTTACCATGGCAACCATTTCTCCTATCTTTTCTATGGAGTACAAGAGTAAAGTGGCCTGCAGAAGATTTCAATGGCAAAATGAGAATATACCTTTTAAAGACCATCTAAAAAATAATTTATATATGAATTTTAATCAAAATCGTTGGAGCGAATTTTGAGAAAATCGAAAAAAACTGAAAAAGTGTATCAGCAAAGTACTAGTACTCTTTGACCAATTTTGATTAAAAGCTTATTTTCACGCCCTAGGGGGGTGGCTTACTTAAATAGAAAATTTCAACCTCCTAGCTCAATTCCTCCATGCTTTAAATTGAACACAGACACCCATACAGACAGAGATCATGTCGCGAAAACCACTTTTTTGATCCAGGAGACCTTAAAACGTGTATATCCATCAAAATCTTTACATCGAATTTTTGACATGAATCCAATACTTTCTCTCTCTGGATTTATATGTATTTTAACATATACATATAGGTAAGAGAAAGTAATGCAAATCTCCCGGGCGATGTATTGATTGTATGTTTCCGTGGTTGGCCACCAGAGCGCCTTTCGCCCTCTCACCGTTGACCACTCTCTCCATTCCATCAACTCGTATATTCATTTCTTTTCGCAATTCTCCAACTTCGCTCCATTGACGAGTTCTTCAACATGGCGGCCTCAGGTTGGTGTACAATTTATTTGTCACGTGAACATATTTTGACTTTTTATTTTTATAACATCTCTTATTTAATTCAACTTTTAAATTTTAAATCATTATAAAAATACATTTACATTTTTTTAAATTAATTCTCAATCTATTAAAATTTAATAAAATTAAATACTTGTAATTCTAACCACGATACCGCGTGGTCCCATATTGTTCTTTAGTGATTTAGTTTTTCAATTTCATTTGTTTTTATTTTATTTTTTATTAAAGTATTAATTAATTATTTACAAATTAATAATATATGAATAAATTTTAATAATAATAATTGTTTAATTAGTATTTACTAATGAAAACATATATTTGCTATTTCAGGTAAAAAAGGCAAAAAAACCAAGGGGAAGACAATCGCTCTAAATGAATTCCTTTCTGAAGGCTCTGGGCCCCCGGCACCGATGGTCGTACCGAGGAAATCCCAGGCCTGGGCTGACGAAACCGATGATGGTAAGTCCTTTTCAACTTGCTCATTAATATTACTTAATAATCAACTTATTTAAGAAAGTATTATTTTCTAAATTTTAAGAATATTAGGTTGAAATATTATTTAATTTAAACTGTTTTTGTTTGAACTCCAGGTGTCCCAAAAGCATTTGGCGGGATAATAAATTGTCCCGTTTTTATTTTGTTAGTTTAAAGAGATCTGATTTTATTGAGAATTACTCACATAGTCCAGCAACACCAAATTGAAGTCAAAATGAAAATAAAGAAATAAATTACATTATTTTTATTTATATTCTAATGCAAACACATTTTTTCCAAATAAAGGAGAAAAAAATTAAACAATGATTAAAGAGAATGAATCAATAATTAAATATATTAGATTGAGGTGGATCTCTTGTATTAAGGAATAAAGAAAAGATCGATTGCAGCTACGTTTATTAGGCACTTCAAGCCAACGTTTCAGTCAGATACCACCATCCTCAGAGTTCAAGCGTGTCAACAAAATTCGTCAAAAACTCAAATGTGTAAATTATTTCTTGCCATTTAAAAATGAGATTTTTAGTTGTGGTCTACATGAATTAAAGATACATTTATATCAATAAAAAAATAAAATACTATAGTGGACAATATTTTCTATTAAGATACAATACAATGGAGTATCCAAGTTAGAGCACATCAATGCCATTTCTCATGTGATTATTTCATTGTTTTTTAGTTTAATATGAAAAATATTTAATGGAATTTTATCGGTTTTATCTTCTTTTTTAAAAATAATGAAATAATCACATGGATGTGCTTTTTTTTTTTTTAAACACACTTTTTTCTCACTCACACTCACACACACACATTCACACAGTCTTTTCGGCAACTCAGGCCATATAAGACTTTTTACGATATGCGTTATTGATAAATATACATATATGGGGTCCAAGCATTCTTATTTAAGCCATTTGGTATCCAATTGGCTTAAATAAAATCATCGGACTGCCTGGGGTCCGAACCCGCGACGTTTGGTGTGAGGTTAGCAAGCTAACCTCTACGCGATGCCCCGAGGGCCCCCAGGATGTGCTTTAATTTTGTTACTTACTATGCATTTTCATATGCAAGTGATTTTTCTCATATTCTTACTCATAAGGCTTAGAAACTTATGTTAAGCTCCGACACTAAGGCGATTTTATCATTTATCATTAATTTTTCTAATATGATATTTAATTAATCCTTGATATCTATCATTTCTAAAGCAATTTTTAAAATTAACAATCTTCTTAATTTGTCTTGGATTGGAAGAGAGCAAGTACGGGTGCAGCAAATAAAGAGAGCCTTTGGATGCCAAATGCCGAAAAGGAGACAAGCTTTTTATTCGTCCATCCTCAGTCCTTGTAGGCTTGTAATCTAATTGCAGTTGTCATTTATATTTTTTTATATAAAAACGGGCGAGTGTTCAATGCCTCGTGAGAGTCTATTAGATAATCTTTTTGTCCGGAACGTCTCCTTTTCGGCATTTGGCATCCAAAGGCTCTCTTTATTTGCTGCACCCGTATTTGCTCTCTTCCAATCAACAACAACTTCTCTCCAGCTTATATTAATTAGTCTATAGAACAATAATATTGATTCATAAGAGGGTAGAAAAATGAGAGACGCAGCTAGAGTTTTTTCTTTATTTATTTAATTCACACAGCTGACGTTTCAGTTTCGTATTTGAACCATCTTTAGAGCTGGCGAAAAATCATTATGAAAGTGTCACAGTGGATTTTATACATTGTTGAACCAAACCCTTATATAATAAATATATGCACAGTGTACAATGACCTGGTACATAAATCTTCTTCTTCTTTCTTCGTCTGATTATTCCCGCAGTGCGGGGCAGGAGGATTTGTCATTCATGAGGTTTGCGACCGGGAAGGAATAGGACAGGCCAGCCCTTCGCACGGTCTGACGCCTGTTGAAAATATAGAAGGGAAGAAGTAATTCCAGACCCAGCTAGGGCAGCTCGTGGTCGCCATCCACGTACCCACAAGTTGTAGGTCCCTGAGCTAAACCTGGTACATAAATGATGTACATATTTTATGTACCTGGTCATCGCATATTTGTATATATTTATTATATAAGGGTTTGGTTCAACAAAGTATATAATCCACTGTGACACTTTAATAATGACTTTTCGCCAGCTCTGAAGATGGTTCAAATACGGAACCGAAACGTCAGCTGTGGGAATTAAATAAATAAAGAAAAAACTCTAGTTGGGTCTCTCATTTTTCTACCCCCTTATGAATATAACATCACAGCTATAAATTGCATTTTGTAATAATATTGATTGCCAGATCATTGTTTGTTTTATCATATTTTTTTTAAATTCTATTTCAGAATATGACTTAATGGCACCTCGAAAGGAAAATAAAGTAATTCTTCCAACTGCTCCACGAGCTACTCGAAGCCCAACAATTGATGAAGATACCGTTCCCAAGAATCCTCCATACAGTGCTTATATAAGTAATCTTCCATATGATGTTGATCAAGATGAAATTGCCCATTTTTTTAAAGACCTCAATGTAAGAAAAAAATTTTCTTTTAAAAGAAGAGACATTTAAATTGACTCGTTTCAATTGGTTTTAATATCTCATTTTATTTTTTTTTAGATTGTTAATATTCGACTTCCAAAAGATGATAAAAATGGAAAATTAAAAGGATTTGGTTATGTTGAATTTGATTCACGACCTAATCTTATTAATGCATTAAAAATGGGAGATAGTGTAAGTTTTGACATTAAGTGTATCAATTTTTCTTTTTATTTCTTTTCAATTATATCTTATAATTCTTTCTAGACAATAAAATCACGACGGATTCGTATTGAAGTTGCTGATAATACTGAAAATGATCGTCGGAGAGGTGGTCGAGATTTCCGGGATATGGGCCGAGACCGAATGGATGGACCTGATCGTACTCTTGGCGATTGGCGTACTGGACCTCGATATGAACCTTCTACTAATGAATCAGAAAGAGAAAGTTTTCGCGATAGGGATGGTAATTATTTTAAAGTATTTCATTTGAATTAGGTAAAAACTTTTATTCAATAGCTTATTACCTTCAGACGGTGTTTTAAATGAAAAGTTTTTACAATATAATACTGCGTTTCTTTTGGAAGAATGAAAGATGAACATGAAAATTAACAATCCAATAGATTTAACTGAAGAATTATAGTAATCTACATACACTTAATCATATTCATTAAAATCACTATTTTATATAATAATTTCCTTTTTGATTAAATTTAAATCTCATAAACAAATAGTAATAGAAGAAGAATAAAAAGAGAGAGCAGCTAATTATATTTTCTTTTATTATTCTCTCAGTGCTGACGTTTCGGTCCTGTTTAGGGCCATCCTCAGAACTATCAATACACAATGGTCTTAGGAAAATGCATACAAATTAATTGAAAATAATAAAAAGAAGAAGAAAGAAGAAACAGCACGAGAGTATAAGTTGAGTGGAGAATTTGGAAGGATTACTCGCTTGTATGCAGATGGAAGAGCAAGAAGAATTATAATTCCATATATCCTCGACATAATTCTTGGAATTATAATTTTTCTTGCTCTTCCATCTGCATAATCACGACGGATAAAATTATAATTCCAAGAATTATGTCGAGGATATATGGAATTATAATTTTTCTTGCTCTTCCATCTGCATACAAGCGAGTAATCCTTCCAAATTCTCCACTCAATTTAATTGAATATTTACCATTAGGGCTGTTATTTTTAATTTAAATTTCAACATTTGAATGAATGTTGAAATTGAAATTAATAATGACAGCCATAATGATAAATATTCAATTAATTTGTATAAATTTATATGCATTTTCCTAAGACTTGTGAATTGTTCTGTATTGATAGCTCTGAGGATGGCCCTAAAGAGGACCGAAACGTCAGCACTGAGGCTTCTACTACATTAATTAACCAGCTATATATATAAAAAAAAAAAACTTGCAACAAATAGTAATAGTAAATAATATGATTTTTTAAATAATTTTCCAATACAGGAGGAGGAGGTTTTGGAAGCCGCAGTCAACGCCCACTTCCAAGAGAATATGGCGGAGCTGGAGGTGGTTTTATGGAACGAAGTGCTTGTGGTCCCCCTGATTATAATGACAGAGAAAGAGATCGAGGATTTCGAAGTAGTGGTGGTGGGTTTGGCGATAGAGATAGGGATCGAGAACGTGATCGTGATCGTGACCGTGATCGTGATCGTGATCGTTATGGGGGACGAGATTTTGGTAGTGGTAGAAGTGGGGGAGGATTTGGTCCTCGTCGAAATTATGATGACATGCCTAAGAGAGAAGATCCACCAGGTAATTTCATTCTTATCTTTTTTTTTTTATTTAATAATGCACAATATTTTCTGTTTATTTTATTTATATTATAAACAGATCAGCTTTTTTTCAAGCTTGTGCTAAATTAAATTTCCTTCAGACATCTTGTTGACGGATTAGTCTACATGATCGGATTTGGAAATACAATATAAATAATATTTGTAAAATTTAAGCCATCATTAAATTTAAATAATTATTTTCTTAATTTCAAATTTTTTAGCTGAAGCCAAAACTCGACCGCGGTTAAATTTGCAAAGAAGAACATTACCAGTCGAAGAAGCTGCAGCACCTCCACCTCCAACTGATAGTGGCAGTGGTAGTAGTGCTGGTGCTGGTGGTGGTGGTGGTGGTGGAGGTGGAGGTGGTGGCGCCTCTGCCAGTATATTCGGAGGAGCAAAACCAGTTGATACTGCTGCCAGAGAACGACAAATTGAGGAAAGATTGGCTAGAGAGAAAAATGATGCACCTCCTGCTGCACCATCATATCGAGATAAAGATAATCGCGAATCTCGCAGTGAAGAACAAACATGGTCAAGAAAAATATGGTAAGATTTTATTATTCTAACATAAATAAAAAAATCTGGTGTGACTGGTCGCACTTGCCTTCGATAAGCGAAAGTTGTGTACTGTGCTTGACACATAAGATTTTTTGTGTCGAGATATATTTAGCACACCTTACTTACAAACCTTCGATTTAAATTAAATAAACCATGGTTATTTTTCAAAATTTTAATCTCATATTTGGATATTTTATACATAAATCCTAAACAAATATAAAATTTCATAAGAATTAGAAACAATTTTTTTAAATGTGTAAAAAGTTTCAAAGGGGACCTCCCCTTTTGAATCGAAATTTACATGCCAGTAAAATACCATTAGGGATTTAACAACTATGGAAAGAAGAGCCGAAAAAGGAATTTGAAAAATCTGAAATACTACATCAGTTCAAACAATTTTCAAAATTAGAATATACATTTTAAAGAGGATCTAAAAAATAATTGATTTATGAATTTTAATCAAAATCGTTAAAGTCAATTTTGATAAAAAAAAAAAAACTGAAAAAGTACATCAGTGTACTTCAAACAATTTTCACGAAAAACTTTACTGATATACTTTTTAAAGAGCATATAAAAAAGAATTGATTTTTGAATTTTAATCAAAATCGTTAGAGCCGATTTTGAGAAATTCAAAAAAACTGAAAAAATAATTCAGTAAAGCACTAGTACTTTTTGGGGGATTTTGTTTAAAAACTTCGTATTACGTTCCAAGGACTTAAATATAAAATTTCAACCTCCTAGCTCTTTTCCTTCATGATTAAAAATGTCCACACGGTCACACAGACTAATTTGAGGGGCCCACTTTTTTGGACTCAGGGGACCTCAAAAGATGTATATCCATCAAAATCTCGACATCGAATTTTTGACATAATCGCAATAGGCCTACTTTCTATATATTTTTTCTTATATAGGTAAGAGGAAGTAAAAAACTATTGTCTTCTAAAACCCATGATACAAAAATTTCATGCTTAATTATTTTTTAAATTAATTTTATGTTATAAACTAAAAAAAAAAAATAATAATTTAAAAATTAACTAATTTATTTCTAGCGAAATGGACAGACATCTCCTGATAATAATAATGAAGAGGGTTCTCGTGAACTTCACCAACCGATTCAGCCGAATATAATAATAAAAACGATAACCCAAATATAAAAAATAGTAATTATATTATTATTATTTATTTGTCTATATTTATTTAAAAGTATTGTTTTTAATATAAAATTCCCTCTAGTTTCAGATGAGAAGGATGATAAAAAAACCTCAGCAAGGGGGCCTCCACTTCGAAGTGGTAACGAAAAATCTTCAGGTCCCCCTCCAACAAACAAAGCACGCGAATCTGAAAGGTAGGTTTGTTATATTTCTGACCCCTTATAATTTTCAAGTATCCTTTTTTTTACCTGATTATATTCCTATTTATTTAAATTTGATTTTTACCGGGGGCCCAAACCCGAAAAAATGATTTTTTTTAAATGTTTTTATTTTTTAATTTACGGGTCATTCCATGTTAAATGAATTATAGATAAATAATTTTACGATGATATTTAAAAATGAATAATTTTTTTGATAAAACCAATTATAATTCAGACAATAATCACCATATCAAGTTAAAATATAATTTGTGAGGTGAGTTTGTGTTTGGTTGCGTATATTGTTCATGAACTCGAGCCATACTTTCCAGCTTGTATCCGAAAAGTTCGAACATTTACAGGTGCCAAGACTAGTGTACTAAAATAACTCTTGTGTTGGAGGTATATTAGAGCCAAATTTATTTCTACTACATAACCTAAGTTTCGGAATGGAACTCTCCTTCTTCTTCAAGATTATTGTGATGTTAAGATAATGATTGTGATGATCTTCGATGCGTTTAGACTCTTGAAGCGTCGGCTAGTTAGTGAAATGAATTTGGCCTGAACTTCTCCGACACAAGCGTTATTATTTAACAATCTACATCAGGCTTTTCCAATCTTTATACTTAATGTTTTTATATTTTAAAGAAATATTAAAGCTGGGTTTGTATTATTATTATGGTAGTTTTTAATTATAGACATTTTGTGCTAACTATTTATTAAAAATTAAATAGGTGTACACGTTTCGATTGGGTTTATTTCGCAGTCGTTTCAAGTATTGCGCACTTGCTCGTCTGACCTGCGAATCCAATCAGCCGTTGTGTGCCTTTTATAAGCAATGACGTCAGCGCCATCAACAATAGTACTGTATAGTAAAAATGCACGTGACGGCCACTTAGAGGTTAGTTCACTCTGAGTCTGAGCAAGTGCACAGTATCTTGAAATCGACTGCAAAATAAGCAGTCGAAACGTTGTACAGTATTTAATTTTTTAATAAATAATTAATACAAAATGTCTATAATTAATAACTACTATATATAATAATAAAGGACGGGAGAACAAGATCAGCATATTGTGGAAATAACAATGCCATATTTCTGTACCAATTATCGCCATCCTCAGGATGAAATATTTTCATTTTATAATATAAAAGCGGTTCTTGAAATCAGATGATTTTTGCTTTCTAGAACTCACTTTGTATAAAATCATCATTTTCATTTATCATGAATATTAATTTATCTTAAAACGACATATTACTACAGGGGGGGTATCAAGGTTATAAAAAAAAGTAATGGCCTTTATTTCCATTCCATGCTCAAATGCAAATATTCCATATAATTTCTTCCATTACTCTTTCTAACCTATAACATTGGAATGGCCCATAATTAAAGTTTTTATTTATACAATTTTTTTTTATTTGCCCTATTATAGGGACAACAAGAGAGTTAATAATGCTCAGGATGACTTAGCTAGGATGCCTAAATATAAAGAGCAAGAAACTCCTGTAAGTGCATCATTTTTTTTATTTTAATTTCTTTCTTTTTTTTTTTATTTCATATCCATAAACTATTTATTTTCATTTTTTTTTATTTCATCCTAACTTAATTTAATGAAATTGTTGTTTTGAAAGTAATGTAATTTTTGCTTTTATTGGCTTATAAATTATTTCTACATTGGGTCTGATTGATTGATTTGAGGCCCATCTAATTATTAAACTAGCTATAGGATCATTTTCAAATCAACACAGCTGCCAACCCGACCCTCTTCGATTTTAATAAAATTTGGTGTATTCATTGCACCTGATGAGAGAATGAAAAATGCCAAATTACATAATTGTAGCACAAGTACAACACTCCTCTGATTGATTATATATATACCGGGTGGGCCATTAGTGCGTGGACGGAAGATTGACGGACATTTTTAAAATTTGTTGATCGCACATAATGTGGGGCCTTTAGGGCTACAAATTAAAAATATTTTTGTTCCAATTGCACCTCATATACAGGGTGGTCTATATCAAAGTTATGT
>JAKCPI010030550.1:0-13289 GCA_023213315.1 Euborellia annulipes
AACAAATCTGGTGTGACTGGTCGCATCAAATTTCGTGAATTGGAGATATATTTAGTTTTCCAAAGCACCTTAGTTACATTGACCACTTACATTTCATAAGTAAAAAGGTAAAAATCTGGTGTGATTGAGGGACAGCACACAACTTTCTCTTTACCTTCGGTAATCGAAAGTTGTGTACTGTGCTTGTCACACCAGATTTCTTTGTGTCGACATGTATTTAGTTCCGGGCAGTAGGGAATATTTGAATTCAGATGTACACTTATAAGTATGGGAAAATATTTATATTTTGTAACCATGACACACCATTTCTCCTATCTTCCTATGAAGCACAAGAGTAAAGTGTGCTTCAAACAATTTTGAGGGCAAAACGAGAATATACATTTGAAAGTGCATCTAAAAAATAATTGATTTTTGAATTTTAATCAAAATCGTTAGAGCGAATTTTGAGAAAATCGAAAAAAACTGAAAAGTACATCAGTAAAGTACTGGTACTCTTTGGCCGATTTTGATTAAAAGCTTATTTTTCCGGTCCCGGGGGTGTTTAACTTAAATATAAAATTTCAGCCTCATAGCTCAATTCCTTCATGCTTAAAAGTGAACACAGACACACACACACACACACACAGACACACACACACAGACAGACAGACAGACCATGTCGCGAAAACCACTTTTTTGGATTCAGGGGACCTCCAAAACGTGAATATCCATCAAAATCTCGACATCGAATTTTTGACATGAATCCAATACTTTCTTTCTCTCTATATATATTAACATATATATAGAGGTAAGAGAAAGTAAAAAGTCAATTGATTCAAAATTTCCATATACTCTGTGTATTTTAAATGTTGACTGCTTGAAATAAACTATGGTTTATTTTTCAAAATTTTAATCTGATATTTGAACATATTATACACAATAGAGCATAGGCGTAGAATTATATTTCATATAGGGGTAAGAGAATGTAAAATATAATAATTTATTCTAGCTAAAAAAACAAGCCAAAATGATTTATAAATACCCTAAAATAATCTTAAATTTTTGAAAAAAATTTCTTGATTCCCCCCCCCATCAAAAATTTCTGGCTACGCCAATGCAATAGAGAATTCTAAATAAATACAAAATTTCATAAGAATTGGAAAAAAACATTTTTAAAATGTGTAAAAAATTCCAAAGGGAAATTGAATCGAAATTAATATGGTAAATCCCCATATGGGGATTTAACATTGGTTCTATGGAAGGAAGAGCCGTAAAGAGCCGGGGGGCCTGGCAACGGAGTAGAGCAAAGAGTCACCACAATCGTTGCTGTTAAGCAATGCCAAGCACGGCGAAATCTGGGATTGGTGACCCCCAGAAATCAGCGTGTAGAACGTCCCCCGGTAGCCATCGGTATTATAAATTAATAATATATATGCTAAATTAAAACCCTAATGGCCTATGCAGCCGAAAAGGGGAATTAAAAAAAAAAAAAAAAAAAAAAAAAAAAAAAAAAAAAAAGAGCCGTAAAGTGAATTTGAAAAAATAATGCATCATTAAAGTGTACTTGAAACAATTTTCACTCAGAAATGGCATATAAAAAATAATTGATTTATGAACCAAAAACGAAAAAGACTGAAAAAAATCTGATGTGAGTAGTCCAGTTGTCTAGATTTTTTGTATCGACATATATTTACTTTTCGATAGTAAGTTTTCACACAGTCTTTTCGGCCATTTAAGAATTTTGACGATAATCGTTATTATTTATACAATCTATTGGGGGTCCAGGCATTCTTATTTAAGCCATCTGGTATCCAAATGGCTTAAATAAAATCATCGGACTGCCTGGGGTCCGAACCCGCGACGTTTGGTATACGAGGTTAGCACGCTAACCTCTACGCCATGCCCCGAGGGCCGATAGTAAAGTTACAGAACATTCGAATTTCAAGATAAACATGAGAAAATATTTCTATTGTGTTATCATGGCATCCATTTCTCCTATCTTTCTTATGAAGTACAAGAGTAAAGTCTGCTTCAAACAATTTGAAGAGCAAAATGAAAATATATAGTATTTTAAAGAGCATCTAAAAAATAATTGATTTTTGAATTTATATCAAAATCGTTGAGAAAAACGAAAAAAACTGAAAAAGTACATCCGTAAAGTACTAGTACTTTTTGGCCGAAGATATTTTGTTCACACACACATACAGACAGTCGCGAAAACCACTTTTTTGGATTCAGGGGACCTCAAAACGTGTATATCCATCAAAATCTGGACATCGAATTTTTGACATGAATCCAATACTTTCTCTCTCTATATATTAACATATATAGAGGTAAGAGAAAGAAAAAGTACATCAGTAAAGTACTAGGACTTTTTGTTCAAAACCTTATTTTAACCCGAGAGATTATTTTAGCATCGAATTTTTGACACGATCAAAATACTTTCTCACTATATACATCCATAGGCGCCGGAACTGGGAGGGGGGTCAAGGGTACCCCCCTGGCATCCTATAGGAGGGGGCAGAGAGGGGCAATATGTCTTCTTTTATTTGATTTATTTTTAAAAATGATACATTTTTACTTTTGAAAAATAAAATCTTTTAAATTAAAAAAAATTAAATAGAGTAAGAAATTCATTTTTTTCCAAAATATTTTATATAGACCCTATTGTATTTCTAATTTCTAAAAAAACATTTTATATTGAATTAAAAGAAGAAAATTAAAAATATTTATTTCCTTCAAATAGTATAAATATAGCCTAAAAAAATTTTTGATAAAATCACTAGCAAATTTTTTAAAATTTTAATTTTATTAAAATTGTGATTTTTATAGTAGATTTGTTTTTGTTTTTATACTATTTGAACAAATTAAATTATTTTAATTTTCTTTTTTTGCCCCCCCCCCCCCCTGATTCAAATTCGTTCCGGCGCCCTTGTATACATCGATAAGAGAAAGTAAAAACACCTTGTATTTAATGTTTTTACTAAATAATAATTTAGTATATAGATTAAAAGATATATTTTTTTTTTTTAAATAAAAATCGAATAATTTGGCCAGAACCTTCTTCGTTGATATATAAATAAATAATCGTTAGTCAAATTAGAATTGATTGGCTGACAAAGAGAGAGAGAGAGAGGGCATTAATCGTCATCTATTTCTACTATAATAACAGAGGTCAAACAAACAAAAATCTGGTGTGACTGACGACAGTAGTGCATTCAGAAATGCTACTCTCAATTTTGAGAGAATCCTTTTTGGGTGATGTGATTTGCATCTTTAAATGGGTTATCAAATTAATTCTTTTTAATCGTATGGAGGAAGGCCGTCTAATTTACAGGTAAGGTGAAGAAAATAGACTTAATTCGGCCCAAAATTATTTATTACCAATGTCCACGTTTCGGGGACTATACGTCACCCATCCTCAGGACCTTAAAATACAACACAACAACAATTAAGAATTAAGTCTATTTTCTTCACCTTACCTGTAAATTAGACGGCCTTCCTCCATACGATTATATTGTCATCATTGGACTGTTTTTTCCAATATCTTGCTTTTTAAGTTTATCTTATTTATAAAGTTTTGTTGTTGTGTTGTATTTTAAGGTCCTGAGGATGGGTGACGTATAGTCCCCGAAACGTAGACATTGGTAATAAATAATTTTGGGCCGAATTAAGTCTATTTTCTTCACCTTACCTGTTAATTCTTTTTATTTGGTCTTGATTTTGAATTCGAAAATTAAAAATCTGGCGTGACTGGTCGCACAGCACACAATTTCGGTAATCGAAAGTTGTGTTCTGTGCTTGTCACACCAGTTTTTTTGTGTCGACATATATTTAGTTTCCGCCGTTTTTTTTTTTTTTTAACATTGACATTTTCTCGTATAGAGAAAGCATTGAAATCGTATGATGTATCTCCACGTTTTAGACCTCCCTGAGTCCAAAAATACCATTTTTGGCATTATGTCTGTGTGTGTGTGTGTGGAACACGATTGCTTAAATACCAAAGCAGCTAGATCAATGAAATTTGGTATATGCTCCTTACACTAAAATTGTAGATTTCTATCAACTTTTGGAGTAAATACGTCACTTGGAAGTAGTACTTTACTTAAAAAGTTTTTTCAGAAATTTTGAAATTTCCAATTTCTTTGTTATATTATGATAAAATACTCTATTTTAAAAAGTTTTTATTCTTTGAAATTTTTCTGAAAACTTAATAGTTTTTGAAATAATCAAAGAAGAAATCGTTAATTTTTATAAAAAATCAAAGCAAAATCATACAGGTGTCATTAAAAAAAGGGTAAATATAAACAAATTCATTTGTGAAACAATAGTTCGGGCGGCTTTAAGCGGAGAACATCATACACCCTACAAATTGTTCCCGCGGAGAGAATCCTATTTGGAAACTTCACTGTCTCTCACAAGGATAAATATGCTGGCTGATGAAAATAAGAAGAGAGGGCCTGCACTTAAATTACAAACCTTGGAAGTCTGGAGATGAGGTGTGATGCAGTTTGTGCAACTTAAAGGATAGAGAAGCCACAATCCATTTAGTTGCAATTTGCCCGATTCTAAATAATAAAGTGGCTGGGTCGTTCGGAGCTGGCAAAGGACGAACTCATTAGTATCCTGGACGGCGCAAACTGGATGGGCGTTGCGAGGTATGCGGCTGAGGGCTGGGCATACCGCTGGGCCTTAGTCTAGGAATTCAATTTTTGAGAATGCCATATCTCTCGAAGAAAATTGCAGACGGTCTTTGATTGGAAGACCATGCAAATAACACACATATTTATTCATGTTGTTTAGTTTATTCATTCATGTTTTTATTACATATATACATAGGTAATAAAAAACGCTGGAAACTTATTTGTTGATCCAATATATCAAGTTTAAAGTTTCATAAATATGAAATTACATATATAATATTTAAGATAAAGAATTATATGGAACCTGTTATGCAATGGTGCGTCATGCGCCACCTACCGAGTTTTGAGAAAATTAACATTAAAGTTTTTTGTTTTCATTAGATTATATATAATTTTTTTTTTTGTCAATTGTGCAAGTAACATTAAATATAAATTTTATTAGGACATATTTCATAAAAAATACTATTAATTAAAGCATTTGAAACAATATTCGGTGCTTAACTCATTTTTGAATTTTTTGGTCTTTGACACACCATTGCATAACATGTGTTGGTCCATGAAGTAATTATGAAAAACATATAACCAAGTATTTATTAATTTAAATAAGCGAGTGCGGTACTGTGGTCCAGTAGTAGGGCATGTTGAGCGTGAATCGACAGATCCGTGGTGCGACTCCCGGCGGTACCTACATTTTTCGCTTATTTAAATTAATAAATACTTGGTTATATGTTTTTCATAATATTTAAGATATTATATACATCTCGTAAGTAAGCCGCGAAGAAAATTTATATAATTCAATTTATAGTGGCGCCGAGAGATGATCCACGGATTCACCAATTTGTAATCGGTGTGCCCTTGCCACTTGCACCTGGTCAAAGGAGAAATTTGTGTCCATTTCTGATAACTAAAATTGCTTTCTGAGTGAATTCAATTACCCGAATCCCGAGCTGTGGTCTAGTGGTAAGGGCTCACCGAATACAAATTGGTGGATCCGTGGTTCAACCCCCTACCCTTTTCGGGTATTTGAATTAATAAATATTGAGTTTCGATAAAAATGTATTCTTGACGTTGAAATCCCTCATGACGTTCTCTTATATAAGAGTACATGTTGTAGCAAGATATCCAAAACGATCCTAATTCCCATCTTTTACCCTATGACATACAACAATTGATAAATCAAATACAAAGAAAAGATGAATTAAGAGTTGAATGAGTTCCTAACACGCAAAGCTCTATTTATGAATGAAATATCTTTATTAAAGTCCTTAAATAAATTGAGGGGTGGCCAGTTGATGAAATGAGATATTCTATGACGGTGGCAATATAACAAGTGATATACAATTCAGGGGCACCAACGGCGCTTTTTTTTCTTTTTTTTTTTTATAAAAAAACATTCACACTTCTCATTCACACTCACACACACATTCACACAGTCTTTTCGGCAACTCAGGCCATTTAAGACTTTTGACCAGTGGTTCCCAACCTTTTTTGATGTGCGGCCCACTTTTTCCCCAAAAAAAAACTCTGAGGTATATATATAATTTTATATAAATATTAGGGGGTGGTCCAAAAAATGTGATGTCTGAAATCTGAAAACACGTATCCCTCATTTTGTTCCTTTATTTAATTAAAATTTATCTACAAAATTTTAGTTTTACAACGTTTACCTGGCCCGTCAGAAGGTCAAAGTTCATCGGTTTCCCCTAAATTTGACTATCAACACCTGTAACTCCTTAACGGTTGGTCCAGCAAAAAAAATCATTAGTAATTTTTTAAAGAGCATTCAGTGCTAACCTCATATACCAAACGTCGCGGGTTCGGACCCCAGGCAGTCCGATGATTTATTTAAGCCATCTGGATACCAGATGGCTTAAATAAAAATGCCTGGACCCTAATATATATAAATTCATAAATAACGGTTATCGTAAATGTCTTATATGGCCTGAGCTGCCGAAAAGACAGTGTGAATGTGTGTGTGAGTGTGAGTGTGAATGAGAAAAAAGTGTGAATGTTTAAAAAAAAAAAAAAAAGAGCATTCAATTTACTAAAAAAAAAGTCCTTTAACATCTAGTAAAACAAACGGTTTTCATGGTATCGACAAAAAATCGAATATGGTTGGGGGGCATATTACATTGACTTTCAAATAACACTTACTAGGCAAAATAAAATTTTTTTTCGATTTTAATTAAATAAAGGAACAAAATGAGGGGTATGTGTTTTCAGATTTCGGATTTTTATTTTGAGCCATCTATAAACTTGAACCACCCTAATAAATATATATAATTTTTATCTTTTCTTAGGCGTCCGCGACCCAGTTCCAATCAGCCCGCGGCCCACGGGTTGGGAACCGCTGCTTTAGACGATAACCGTTGTGATTAATCCAAACGGCGCACAGTGGGTCAGAATCCCAAAAAGCTGGCCAAAAGTCGAAAAATAAAGTTTTTAGTTGGAAAATTTTATATGCTGCGTTGGCTAGACTGATAACCCAAGTGTCAAAATCCGTTAGAATTAGAGTCAAATCCCTTATGCCTGCTTTTGAAAATTAGTTCAAAGTTGACCTTCGCTCAAATAATATCTAACGTCCACGCAGGAGAAACATCAAGCTCGTGTTTGAAGAGCCATAGTTTCTCGTAGAGTTCACCGATTTTACTTTAACAAAATGGAATCAACTCGTGAAAGAAAGTAGATTAAAACTGTGTTTATTAGAAAACTCAATATTTTTAAAGAAAAAAGTAATAAGGTAATAAAGTTACATGAATTTTACGATGGAAAGCAAAAAAAAGTTTAGTTTTTAATGAAAAAGTTTAGTTGTAAAACGTTGTTATGTGTTCTAACATACTAGACATGAAAGATGAAACTATTATCTATAAAATAAAATAAAATCCAGCTGCGAATATCTGCGAAACGAGATTTTATGCAGTTTTTTGTAAAAAAGAAAATACGAAATATTATTTTAGCGTAACTAAAAAAAGTATAAATAATTTTTTCGTGAGCATGGATAATTGTTTAAACTTCTCTTCAACAGATATAATGTAGGCCTATATAAATAAATGTATACTGTACAGATACTGAAATAGTTATTTAGAATTTAAAAGCAAACAATTTTTTTTTAAACTCAAATTTCATCCCTAAATTTATGCGCGAGATGCCTGTAATTTGATCGATTTAATTTATTTGGACTATTATTTGTATTGATATACAGGATCAAATTTGTTGTATAAAAATTAAATTTAAATTTTATTGCATTAACTAGCCGCAAAGCCCGCCGAAGGTGCCCCTGGGCCCACTTGTCCGTCCTTGGCAGGCAAGTTTGTTCCATATTTCATGTTGCATTGCAATATTTGTTTTTTTTTTTTATTAAAATTATATTTGCCTTATTTGCACTATATGGTTGTAATTTTATTTAGAATATAAAATTTTAAAAAAATCAGAGCCCTTGGGGGGGGCAAGTGCCCCCTGCCCCCACAAAGGACGGCTCTGTTCTGAATAACCCTATTCAACAAATTGTATCTAAAACTAATAATTATTCTTCACATTGTAAGCATTTTTACTTTTGATTAGGCCATATTGGTTCCGCCATTTTGAATTTGGTATTTTTGACATCGGATCCGTAATCAGCGACCCCAAAAACCCCCCAGTAACAAATTTCAGATCGATTTATTAAGATTTCGAATTTTGGCCAGCTTTTTTGGATTCTGACCCACTGTGCGGCGCTTCCCGCCTAGGGTGGGCCTTCCTTCCCTTATCCAGTTTGAGTTCTTCTATGGCGGATCCGCTACTTTACTTAATTCTTGCTGACATTTTTTGACAACTTTTTCAAACAAGTAAATATAATAATAATAGATATATTTCATTTAATATGAAATATATACAAAAATTATAATAATTATTCCCTAATAATATCATTAATTTCCTTTATACTCTTATGATCACTTAAGAAAAGATAAATATAAAATTTAATTATATAACATTTTTTATTATTTTTCATTTGAGAGATTTAATTAGTTAATCATTATAGTTAATGGACTTTAATTAACGACAAGTAATTCTCGAGGAGTGTTTTAAGAAATTAATATATTCTTGCTCTAGCTTTCGGTTCTTCAAAACGAATATTTTTCCTCCACTCTCCTCTCCATAACGTCTCCTAAAAACTAGAAAACACACAGGCGGGTCCGAGCTAGTTGGAGGGTTGACCAGAACCCTGTTTAGATATAAAGCCCAAACATTTCCTATTATCTTCGATTAGTCCTCTATTAGTCCGAGAGCTGGCGGCAAAAATGGGCAAGAGTTTTCTGAAGGCTAATATTTTCAGAATAGGTTGCATTTTAGTGATGGAAAAATACTCTAGAGTCAGCACTTCCAGTACCGGGTCGTTTAGCGGGAATAAGCCGGTAAAGTTGCGGGAAGATGGTTTTTCGCAAATATCTCGAAAACTATGCGCTTTTCCTCAAAAATTCATCTATACAAAAATAATCGAAATTAAATTACAAACAAAAATGGTCTAGTTCATAATCAGGCTAAAGTGAACGATTCGGGAGATATAGAGGGGTAAAATTTGTAATTCTAACAATGGTTGTCATGGTAACAAGATATAAATATTTCTCTATATCAGTGTCTCCTTTCATATGAATTACAAATTTTACCTCTCTATATCTCCCAAACCGTTCACTTTAGCGTGATTATGTACTAGACCATTTTTGTTTGTAATTTAATTGAGATTATTTTTCTATAGATGAATTTTTGCTGAAAAGCGCATAGTTTTAGAGATATTTGCGAAAAACAATTTTCCCGCAACTTTACCGGCTTATTCCCGCTAAACGCCCCGGTACTGGAAGTGCTGACTCTAAATCACTAAAATGCAACCTATTCAGAAACCTCTTGTCCATTTTTGTCACCAGCTCTCCGACTGTATATGCCAATTAAGATCAAGCCCCACTTTTTATTTTTATCATTTCCTTACGACACATACTTGTTAGAAAGGTAAATTCAATTCCATAATAGAAAAAGATCTTTTCTATTCCTTTGAATGTTAATAGAAATAAAATTAAATTCCTTTTCTTCTTTAAAATTTGAATTTAAAAAGACTAGGTGGGCTAACAATTTATTTAAATTTAAATGTTTTTAACCACCCACCCCCCTCCCCGTCCCTCCTGCCTTAGGCTATTTACATTAAAATTAAATGATCAAGAACTCGTACAACATGAGATGAGAATTCTTCTTTTTTTCACTTTTCCTCACTATTAGATAAAGGTATTTTCTCGAGTGCACGACGAAAAGTCAATCATTGAGGCCATTGGAAGAAGGGAAACTTAGTTCCCAAACGACACCTGCTAATATAAATTAATTGTATAATAGATTATTAGACTACTACTCTAATAAAATCCAAATCCACTACGCCCTCTTGTTCTCGACACTTTAAATTAAAGCACTTTAAGTTTAATCAAGTCATTGAACGTACAAAGGTTGTACAACTTCTAATAAGCTTTAATCAAAAACTGATTGGAAATTAATATTTAGATTCAATGTGAAGTGACAAATGGGCCAAAATTGTTTTTTTCGTTATTGCAACGGGCCTCCTTTGCCGGGTCTTACTTACACTTGGCCAAGTTCAATGAAATACCCGGAGAAAAATATCATGTTGATATTTAAAAAATTAAAAATCAAAATTTTACTCCAAAACTTGGAGAATTTCAAAAAATTTCGAAATTCCTCCAAAGAGGATTGTTTTTTTTTGCCCTCCGGCTTGGTCTAGTTGGTAGCTCTCCTGTCTTGTATACCAAGGGTCGAGGGCTCGGATCCCAGGCAGTCCGATGATTTTATTTAAGCCATTTGGATACCAAATGGCTTGAATAAGAATGCCTGGACGCCCATAGATATATTTACAAATAACGAGTATCGTTTAAAGTCTTTTTACTTTCTCTTACCTATGTATATATGTAATATATATATAGAGAGAAAGTATTGGATTCATGTCAAAAATTCGATGTCGAGATTTTGATGGATCTTCACGTTTTGAGGTCCCCTGAATCCAAAAAAGTGGTTTTCGCGACATGGTCTGTCTGTGGGTGGGTGGGTGTCAAATTTTAAGCATGAAGGAATTGAGCTATGAGGCTGAAATTTTATATTTAAGTTAAACACCCCCGGGACCGGAAAAATAAGCTTTTAATCAAAATCGGCCAAAGAGTACTAGTACTTTACTGATGTACTTTTTCAGTTTTTTTCGATTTTCTCAAAATTCGCTCTAACGATTTTGATTAAAATTCAAAAATCAATTAATTTTTAGATGCTCTTTCAAATGTATATTCTCGTTTTGCCCTCAAAATTGTTTGAAGCACACTTTACTCTTGTGCTTCATAGGAAAGATAGGAGAAATGGTTGCCATGGTAACAAAATATAAATATTTTCCCATACCTATAAATTTTACATCTGAATTCAAATATTCCCTACTGCCGGGAACTAAATACATGTCGACACAAAAAATCTGGTGTGACAAGCACAGTACACAACTTTCGATTACCGAAGGTAAGAGAAAGTTGTGTGCTGTGCGCCAGTCACACCAGATTTTTTTTTAACACTCACACTTTTTTCTCATTCACACGCACAAACACACAGTCTTTTCGGCAACTTAGGCCATTTAAGACTTTTACGATATCCGTTATTGATTAATATACATTTTTGGGGTCCAGGCATTCTTATTTAAGCCATTTGGTATCTAAATGGCTTAAATAAATTCATTGGACTGCCTGGGGTCCGAACCCGAGACACATGGTATACAAGACAGGTGCGCTACCAACTAACTACACCATGCCCGAGGGCCATTTTACTCTTGTACACTTCATAGGAAGGATAGGAGAAATGGTTGCCATGGTAACAAAATATAAATATTTTCCTCATGTTTATAAATTTGATATCTTGAATTCCAATATATCGGCGGAAACTAAAATATACCATATATGGACCCTGCTATGCATTAGTGTGTCAAAGGCCAAAAAATTAAAAATTGAGTTAAGCACGGAATATTGTTTCAAATGCTATAATTATTAGTATTTTTTATGAAATATGTCCTAAAAAAAATTATATTTAATGTTACTTGCACAATTGACAACAAAAATTACATATAATCCAATGAAAACAAAAAACTTTATCGTTAATTTTCTCAAAACTCGGTAGATGGCGCTTGACACACTAATGCATAATAGGCTCCATTTAGTAATACACCATATATGTCAACTCAAAAAATTTGGTGTGGCAAGCACAGAACACAACTTTCAATTACCAAAGGTATTGTGTGCTGTGCGTCCAGTCACACCAAATTTTTCCATTTTGTTTTTGTGTTTTTTTATTTTATTTTTATTTTCATCTCATAATCCAATTGGATCTTTTGGGAGTCTTTTAAATCGTAAAAAAATAAAGAGAAAATAAATATCAAAACTTGTTCCATTTCTTTTTATGCCTTCTTCTTTTCTTCTTGGTTTGTTTAAAGGGCTTATATGTAGTACTAGTCGTAGCTACGCAAGCCTTACTACTTGCGTAAAATTTAAAGACAGGAGGGATAATAAATTCCAAAGATAGAGCATATGCTCTTTTATTTTTATTAACTTTTTGTATTTGAGTGCCCGCAACATTTAACTTCACTAGCTGCAGGTCTATGAATGAATTCATCTGTGAGACTGAAGACTGTGTGAATGTGAGTGTGAACAATATGTAGAAAATTTGCTGCAAGATCTTCTTATCTATATAATAAATATAAAAAGGATTCTTAAATATAATTATATTACTAAAAAGCAGATCCCATATTCTAGGCGGGAGTCCTAGAGAAATTGAAAAAATCTGGTGTGGCTGTCGCACAGCAAATAATTTTCTCTTAGTTTCGGTAATCGTAAGTTGTGTTCTCTGCTTGTCATACCAGACTTTTTATGATGAGATATTGTATTTAGTTTCTGCCGATATATTAAAATTCAAGTTGAAAAATTTATAAACATGGGAAAATATTTATATTTTGTTACCATATACCATTTCTTCTATCCTTCCTATGAAGTACAAGAGTAAAATGGTCTTCAGAAGATTTAAACGGCAAAATGAGACTATACATTTTAAAGAGGATCTAAAAAACTGATTTTATGAATTTTAATCAAAATCGTTGGAGCGAATTTTGACAAAATCGAAAAAATAAAACGGAAAAATACATCAGTAAAATACTAGTACTTTTTGGCTGATTTTTATCAAAAGCTTATTTTCACGCTCTAGATAGGTGTTTAACTTAAATATAAAATTTCAGCCTCATAGTTCAATTTAGGGCTGGACGGTAAACCGGTTTACCGGTAAAAACCGGTAAAAATTTTTTACCGAAAACGCGGAACGAACCTCTAATTCGGTAAAAAACCGGTTTTTTTTCGAAAGTCGGTAAAAACCTATTTTTCCGGGCGGGGAAAAATTTTGGTTCCGCGAAAAAAAAAAAAATGTTTCGGCAAAAAATTGGCGTCTCTAAAAAAAAGGTAAAATATTTTTCCGGCCGGGGAAAAATTTTGGTTCCGCAAAAAAAAAATGTTCCGCGGCGGCAAACTTTGGTTCCGCGGGCGGTAAAAAATTTTTACCGACTTTCGAGAAAAACCGGTTTTTTTTTCATTATCGAGGTCGGTAATGCAAATCCATTACCGTCCAGCCCTA
>JAKCPI010030551.1:0-19522 GCA_023213315.1 Euborellia annulipes
ATAAATAATATACATACAATTCCAATGATAATACTACCCGGAGTTCAAAATCAGAGAGGAGTATCACTTATTTTGGCGCCAAGATACTCCTCTACTATTCTATTCTCCTGTTATTAAGGACCATTTTATAACACAAATTTATTGAATTTTGAAGAAAAAATATAAAAATATAAATAATTAATTATCTTTTAATACATTAAAAAAATTATATATTTTCTAAATTGGATTAAAATAATTTATTATTTAGTAGAAAGAGAGAAAAGATAATGAGAGAGACAGTCTGATTTCAACTAATGGGTAACGTCGTCCATTTTCTCAGAAACGATTAAAGAAATAAAAATATATTTTTTTATTATATTCATCAAATAAAAAAAAAAAAAAAAAAGAAATTATTTTAATAATGGAAAAAATATTTTAATTAAACTTTTTGATTAATTCAAGAGGGTGGGATTTATTTTTTCTTCGTGAGATGGGTTATAAAGTATATATATATATATATTTTTAATTTATATTTTAAAAGACTTGCCGGCATGTGACAGACAGTTCAACACTCCGCGGGTCACCTATCCATGGTTAAGCAGTCCTTGGCTTTGCTTAACCAAATGTTCTCAATATTTTTTTGACTGTAAAACTGATATGCCTATCTTTTTTATAATAATTGAAAACTTAAAATAGTGAGAAATTCCATGATTGTAAAATAATTAAAACATTTAATCTTTTTATATCTGTATCTATATTTGTATAATTATCTCATCATCTATCAAGATATATATATCTTTTTTCCCGACAAATTTTACAATTCTATAAGAAAGAGTATAAATTAGCTTTAAAAATAAAAGGAAATTGATAATAATAAAAATGAAAAAAAAAGTGCACGAGGTGGATTTGAACTCGCAATGTTTGGTAAAGCGAGGATGGAAAAAATAAAATGCGTTGACCACTTTAACGATTCAGCTATCCTTGATTTTATTAAATTAGGGAAAAATAGACCATTAGAAGAAACAGTAAATAAAAGACTTATTAAAAAAATTTTAATTTTGTACATATGATATATCATTTTTTACTACATTTATTGAAGATTAATATTTTTTAATCAAAATTTTAATTGCATGAATAGTTTTCAAATTATTCAATGGACAAACGTCATATTTTGAATGCCTTAATGTAATTAAACCAAAAACTCTATATAACATATGACACATGTTATTAATTCTTAAATTTCTCCAGATTCCAAATAACTAAACCCCTTTTAATTATATGATCTAATTTTAGAGTTATTGACGATCAAACTTAAGCCAAACTCGGGCCTAAAGGCCTGACCACCCAATTCTATATTATCGAAAAAGCTTATTTAGCATTGTCTGATTAAAACCAAATTTTTACCAGAGATTTATAATTAAAAAAATGAGTTTTTTTCTAAAGTTTCATTGAGATTGGTGAAGAAATAAATAAAATATTGACTATTTTGTAAATTGAGTTTTAGAATTTGGATCTCAGATTGAAGCCTAGAGCCGGTTCACAGAGCGCTCTCTTTACCCATCCGGGATCCCGAATTCTAAAACTCAATTTACAAAATAGTCAATATTTTATTTATTTCTTTACCAATCTCAATGAAACTTTAGAAAAAACTCATTTTTTAATTATAAATCTCTGGTAAAAATTTGGTTTTAATCAGACAATGCTAAATAAGCTTTTTTCGATAATATAGAAAATTGAGTGTTCATGTCATTAAGGTCCAAAATAAACTTAACTTTGATCGCCAATAACTCCCAAATTAGATCATATAATTAAAAGGGCTTTAGTTCTCTGAAATCAGGGGGAATTCAAGAATTAATAACATGTATCATATGTTAGATAGAGTTTTTTGTTTAATTACATTAAGGCATAAACAATCTGACGTTTGACCATTGAATTATTTAAAAACTATGCATTTTATAGAAATTTTGAATATAAATTATTAATCCTCATAAAAAATAAATAAAAATGATATATCATATGTGGAATATTAAAATTTTTTGAATGCTTCTTTTATTTCATGCTTTTAAATGGCTTATTTTTTGCATAAAAGAATTAAATAAAGCGTGGCTCAGGTGGCTAATTCGTCCTCAAGCAATCTATATTTTTTCTTCTCACGTAACCAAACTTCGCGAGTTCAAATCCACCTCCTGCACTTTTTTTTTTTTATTTTTGTAAAATAAATTTTCGCTTCCCCCTCCCTCCAAGTTGTGAGCTGCTCGAGGTTTTTATTTACCACCAACATAATCAGTGAGGCCCTTCGGGAGAGGGGGGCTGATATAATCGTCGGAGGCCATTTCCCCTCTCCCCCGTAGCGTCTCACTGATTAAAATGTTGGTAAATAAAAACCTCGTGTAGCTCACAACTAGGTCGGTCCCCAGTGTTTTCCGCCCTTAGCCCAGTTGCCGCGGCGGGCGCCTGTTTTGCCACGCCCTCGTTACGGCCCTGTATATATATATATAGCTGAGGGTGAAATTTTAGCAAATCATTTTATTCTCGCACTACCCTCTCAATCGCTCAATCCTTGTGGGTATATGTCAATTGACATTTGGGGACTGCGTCCCAAGGATGATCAGAGTAATTCCCCTGGCCAAAGGATCCCCTCTGACTCACGGTTCCTAGACTAGATAGTAGGTTTCACTAGCTGGCTATCTATCTCGAGCACAGCCTGAACGCTTTCTCGTCCCTTGGTAGTGAGTTGGCACGCTTTTATTTTATTTGACTCCCATTCCCGGGGCTTGATTTGTTTTGGTGCGTATCAGCCTTGGTGTAAAAGGTCTCGAGTCCCTGGAGCCAAGATTGGGTCCACTCTCGGGCTCCACAAAAGTCAGGCTTGAATTTATAAACATTTAATTATATATAAATTCTTTAATCAAGGAAGGGTTGCAGAAGCAGTGACCGGCATCCAAATTTTTTTATTGGGCCGACGTTTCGGTCTCGACATTTATATTTAGACAAATCAAAGATAAAATTCTAAATATCCCGGTTTGGTTTTTTTATTTTTATTTTTTTTTAGAAATAAAATAAAATTTTGAATATTTATAAAATATATTTTAATTTGTAGTTGGATAAATGTAAGGAGTTGATGTTAAAATATATTTATTTATTTATATAAATAAAGTATTCATATGTTGGCATCACTGGCCTGCTTTTGTTTTTCCAAATGATGACTTCTAATTATGCAAACTCTTTAATTATTATTATAATCTAATTTTTTCATGTTTTTTTTATATACAAATAGAGAATGTATTTAATTAAATCCAATAATGGTTTAATATTTATTTAATTTGAATTTCTGCCGATAGGCATTTTTGCAAATGATTGAATTTGAAAGAGTAAAAAAAAAACATGAAAGTCTCTTAACCTCTTCTAAATGTTATTTACTTTAACATTAAAAAAATAATATAATATTAAATTAATCATGCCGATTATAAAAGTGCAAAAGTTGTATCAATTATGTTTGCAAAATATCGTTTCCAATTCGAATTTTTGGTTAAATGTCAAAGCATTCCAAGAAAAAAAAGGCTGCTCGGCAAGCCCCTTCGATGCCCTCCGTAAGTTTTGCTTATTTTATCTATAAATATGCACCAAATTAAATAATAATTGGTTAAAAATTATATAAAGGGAAGAGTCAATTCACTGAAAACTTGAAAAGGAATTCTGTCATTTTGACAAAAATTGATTACATATAATAATAATAGTTTTCGAAATAGCTCTACATTAAGTTATGTAGTTAATTGTTACCGGCATTTATATTACTTACACCCTGGTAATTAACTTTGTTCAAACATCTTTGTTACAGAAATAATTATATATTTTTTTAGACATATTTAGCTTCTGTCAGTTCTGCTCTTTTAACTGGATAAAACTTCCGTCCGTCTAATTCTTGTCATTTCACTGAAATAATCAGTTGCAATTCTTTTTTAACCCATCTATCTTTGACATTTTTATCATGTATTAAAACATATATATATATATATGTTTAAATTTATTTGTAGCTGCTGCTTTGGAACAGGATTTAATCAACGCATTTCAAGTGATCTATGATCCATCCTGGCGATTGGAAAATGATCAAGTTACTCTACGGATGTTTATTACACGGAAGATTTCAAAACTCACGATTACAGAAAATATGGATAAAGAAACACTTGCACATATTAGAGCTACCTGCCGTGTGAGTTATGAAAATCAATTTTCTTTAGAGATACACGGGAAATTCCATGGCCATGGAGCATCAAATGAAAATATGAAAATGGAATTATTGAAAATAGATAATCTTTCACTCCAAGACAGAATATTTATATTTATTAAATCAAAGGGCCGAAAAAAATAACTTCTTCTGGAGTTGAACCACAAAAATATTAATTATAAATTCCTTTCTTGGTTTGAAAGTTCATCTTTATGCACTTTCTTAATGAATTCATTCTAAAACTCAATTTCTTGTCATATAGGCTTCATATTCATTTAATTTTTGAATATTAAAAATTATATATGTACAGTGAACGCCAAAATTCAGTCCCACTCTTGGAACTTTCGCGACATGGTCTGTCTGTGGGTGTGTGTCTGTTTATGAACAAAATATCTCAAGAACGAAAAGAGCTAGAAGATTGAAATTTTATATTTACGAAAGGTACATCTCTGGGACGTGACAAGAAGCTTTTGAATAAAATCCAAAGAGTACTTGTACTTTACTGATCTAATTTTTCAGTTGTTTTCTATTTTTTCAAAATTTTCTCCAACGAATTTGTTTAAAATTCAAAAATCAATTATTTTTTAGATGCTCTTTAAAATTTATATTCTCATTTTGCTATTGAAATCATCTGAAGACCACTTTACTCTTGCAAAAAATACTTCATAGGAAAGATAGGAGAAATGGTTGCCATGGTAACAAAATATAAATATTTTCCCATTATAAATTTTACATCTTGAAATTCGAATGTACCTTACTGTCGGAAACTAACCATATGACTACACAAAAAATCTGGTGTGACAAGCACAGTAAACAACTTTCGATTACCGAAGGTAAGAGAAAGTTGTGTGCTGTGCGACAGTCACACCAGATTTTTTCAGTTTATTTATATTTTGACAAAAGGATTAATACATCTTGATATAATTAATAGGGGGCAAAAAAATTTAAAATTTTAATTAATTAAAATGAAATATTCTCAATAATGAATCAAAAATCTTCATATTTATTACTGGTCTTAAAGTTTTTTCTATCACGGCATAATAATCACAAGTAGAAAATGCATGTGTGGGACTTAATATTGTCCCTCACTGTACTTTAGAATTTTAAGTGAGAAAAAAAGGTTGTGCAAGTCCTGATCTGTCTGCTCTAGTTCTAATGCCATTTCATTTTTGTTTTAGAATTTGAAGCATTTGGAATTGAAAAACATTGGCGATGCTATGCCCTATCTAAAAGCAATTGGACCTGCCTTGGCAAGTGTTCTATTTTTACATTTTGAGCCCATAGTTTATGTCAACTCTGCTTCAATTAAATATATAAGAACACATTGTCAAAATTTAAGGTAAATATGTATTTTTTATATTACTTGAAAAAATTATCGCTGCACGAAAATAATACCGATACACCGGATTTGAAGGGAGACTCTCCATTGCAAATATCTTGACCGGCATGACATCCCTCTTGGTCATCTTCAATGCGTTCGTCTGTTTGAGTCCCTGAAGGAAGAAAAATTAATTTTGACACGGGTCCTCCACATGGCCAGACGTGATATTTGCAAAATATCAATGAAATGTTCCGAAAGCTGCGATTTTTTACTAAAATGTGTAATAATTACGTATTATTTGATTGAAGACGAAATAAAACAAGACTTCTATCGGCCCGAATTATTTATTTGTCCTCTGTCGACGTTTCGGGCCGATAGAAGTCTTGTTTTATTTCGTCTTCTATCTGTATTACTGCCTTCCCCCACATTGTCTTTACTTTGATGCAAATTACTCGTAAAATGTATCATGTTTATTTATAATACTTATTGTTTTATTGGATTTTATATCAATTTTTTACTTTCTCTTACCTCTATATATGTTAATATATATAGAGAGAGAAAGTATTGCGATCATGTCAAAAATTCGATGTCGAGATTTTGATGGATATACATGTTTTGAGGTCCCCTGGGTCCAAAAAAGTGGGTCCCGCAAATTGGTCTGTGTGTGTGTGTGTATGTGTGTCTGTGTGTGTGGACAGATTTTTAGCATGAAGGAGTTGAGCTAGCGGATTGAAATTTTATATTTAACTTAGGTACCTTTGAAGAATCTCAAAATAAGCTTTTGAACAAAATCGGCCAAAAAGTACTAGTACTTTACTGATGTACTTTTTCAGTTTTTTTCGATTTTCTCAAAATTCCCTCCAAGGATTTTTTTTTAAAATTCATAAATGAACTATTTTTTAGATGCTCTTTAAAATGTATATTCTCATTTTGCCGTTGAAATCTTCTGAAGACCACTTTACTCTTGTTCTCCATAGGAAAGATAGAAATGGTTGCCATGGTAACGGAATTTAAATCTTTTTCTTTTTATTAGATTAAAAATCAATTATTATTTAAATTCCCATTTATTTTAATTTATTTGTGTCTTTAATTGTTTCAAAGAAAACATATATGTCTCTCTCTCTCCCACTTGCAAACATTATCGTCTCTCTCTACTCTTTTTAAATTCCCTTTCCACCTTATCTTCGCATAGGAACAATGTTAATTTCCTATAGGGATTTGTATGTTAATTTCGATTCAAAAGGGGGTCCCCTTTAGAACTTTTTAGGCATTTAAAATTTTTTTTTCCAATTCTTATGAAATTTTGTATTTATTTACGATTCTATATTGTGTATAAAATGTCCAAATATGAGATTAAAATTTTGAAAAATAACCATAGTTTATTTGAAGCAGTCAACATTTAAAATGCAAGTTTGAAACTAAGGGGCTATCGGAAACTAAATATATCTCGACACAAAAAATCTGGTGTGACCAGCACAGTGCCCAACTTTCTCTTACCGAAGGGTAAGAGAAAGTTGTGTGCTGTGCGCCAGTCACACCAGATTTTTTATTATATGACAAGAAATTGAACGCAGAGTATGTAAACTATTCAGTCGCGTTCTTGCGTGCCACACTACTGGACGTGCTATTTACTAATTTCGTCTTATTGAAATCACTTATTCACTTTTTTTTACTAATTTATACTTTTGAACACAATGAGGATGGGGATGGGCAATGGCCTGGCGGACAGCGAAAGCTGGCAAGAAGACAGGGAATGTAGCATTTGCCGACGGGGGGACGTGTCGCTGGACCGCGTCTTCGAGTGCGAGGAGGTAAAGAAGAACCTAGACAATTCCACAAGAAAGAAGATAGAAAAATTAAAGACAGCGGTGGTGAGAAGAGAGGGTTGGCAACAGCAGCTGCTGGGAGAGGTTAAAGAAGACTTGATAAAGGTTTGGGAGACATGGGAGAAGATGAAAAGGCAGCCTGACTAAAAGAGAAGATTTCAGAACAAACTTCTATTTTAACTTCATTTCATTCAATTAAAGATTGTATTTAAAATTTTTAAATTTCTATAAGTTTAAATGTAAAAATCCCCAAACCCTGAATAGGGGAGGGGCGAAGTCAATAAATAAATAAATAAATAAATACTTTTGAACACTGGTAAAAAAGGGGGAGATATTTCCCCACGTAAAAAAACAGGTCAAAGCCCTCGTGAACACGGAATTGTATTCCAACCGTAAAATTTGTAATAAAAATCGGCTTTCTTGCGCATTTATTCTTTCTTTTTGGACCCAATTCTTCTCCGTAATCAATTTTCTCCTTTATGCGTCTCACTGTAGCTCTCCTTAAGTGGTGTTGCTGAAGTTGGTTAATTAACAGAAAAAGACGCTATATTTTCAGCAATTTTTATTAATTATCAAGGCAATATTTCCAGATATTTCGGAGACACTATCGGCACTCCTTCTTCAGTGGATTTCACCTCTTTCACCACATTACGGCCCTTATAATTAAAACGCTTGGAAGCGACATGTTATTTGACCAGCAATTATTAATCATTAATAAAATAATAATCAAATAACATGTCGCTTCCAAGCGTTTTAATTATAAGGGCCGTAATGTGGTGAAAGAGGTGAAATCCACTGAAGAAGGAGTGCCGATAGTGTCTCCGAAATATCTGGAAATATTGCCTTGATAATTAATAAAAATTGCTGAAAATATAGCGTCTTTTTTCTGTTAAATAGTCTCACTGTAGCCTCTGACACTTTCAAAAATTTTACGGTTCAAAGACAATTCCGTGTTCTCGAGGGCTTTGACCTCAGTTTTTTTACGTGGTGAAATAACCCCTTTTTTTACCCGTTGTTCAAATGTATAACTTAATAATATCTGTTGAAAAAAGTTAATAATACGAAATTAGTAAAGTAAGTGAAGAAAGCAACAATAGCACGTCCACGAGTGTGGCGTTCGAAAACGCGACTGAATAGGTTATATTCTCTGCGTCAGGGCCGGATCTAGGGGGGGGGGGGGGGGGCAGTGGGTGCATGTACCCCGGGCGGCAGATATCAGAGGGCGGCAATTAAAGAAAGATTTACTAAAAAAAGGTAAAATAATATGAATTTTGTATAGAAAATTTTAAGGAGGGGGCAGCAAATTAAATTTTGCCCCCCTAAAAAATCTCGTAGTTCCGGCCCTGCTCTGCGCCCAATTTCATGTCATATAATAAAAATTGGTATAAAATCCAATAAAACAATAAGTATTATAAATAAACATGATAAATTTTACGAGTAATTGCATCAAATATAGTAGTTAAATACGTAATTATTACACATTTTGGTAAAAAATCGCAGTTGGCCTAATAAATTGGTTCAGGGATCTAAGCTCTTCTTATCCTATATATCTATATCATCAATTCTTTAAAAATAAATTAAAATTAGATTTTTTTGAAATGTTCAGATGACAAAAACATTGATTTAATAATTTTTTTTTTTTTTTTTGGGCAGGAAACTTCGACTAAATGTGTGCTTTGTAAATGACAAAGCGATCAGCTATTTAAAATCAATTCCAACGCTACTAGAATTGGATTTACGAAATACCGACGTGACGGCCTCGGGAGTGAGCCGTGTGCTCCGTCACAATCCACAACTTACTCATTTGAACCATCCGGAGGTATTCCGTGCCCTCTTGAAGCACCAGGGCTGGTTCGCCAGCAGGATCTCGTCAACACAATATTGCCTCCTAGACATGTACTGCCATTTGACTCGACGTGATGATGGCGAATCTCTTCTCAGCCGGCTGGTCGCCTCTTGTCCATTCCTTGAACGAGTTCGCATTGAAATGGACACTCGAGCTTCACCTCAAGGCCTTCTCCCTCTCAATCGGCTTTCGCGATTGATCGAGCTCGATGTTCAGTGTCTACCTGTGTCTGGCCATGCCACACTTCCAGATTCTTCTTCACTTTTCTCGCAAGGTGTCCTTTCTGTTGTTTCTATCAGAGGCTCGCAGTTAACGTCGCTTTTCCTTGAAGGCGTTCTTCAAGTAGACATGCATCAACTCCAAATTCATTGTCCGAATCTCAATTCTCTGGGCATCTTTTATAATTCTTATGCACCAGGAAGTTTTCATGTTCCAGAAGATCTGACAAGTTCAAAACCATTTCCGGCATTAACACGATTGATGTTTGGATCGAATGCCGGTGTTGATGATTTTGAACCACGATATCTCGCCTGGTTACTTTCTAATCCCTATCTTACGGAATTATCATTGAGCTTCTCACCGCTACTCTCTCCACACTCTGACGGCTCTCTTTTCGCTACCGCCTTCGCGAATTCCGGCGGATTTCCTCATTTGCGTCGACTTGAACTTGATTATTGTAATATCGGCTCGGATCTAATCACGGAATTCCTCTCTCAGGTAAATACATATTATTTTTTTAAACTCAGAAATAGGATAGGGGTCATATCCTATCTTACGACTATAATATAATATTACACGTTTAAGGGGGTTCAGGAGCGACGTCTAAACGTACTTTAAAAAAAAAACTAGACTATTATAAGGAATTTTTCAATGCGGTTTTTTTTTTAAATGAATTAAATTCATAAGAGATTATTGGGACATCGAGCTATAATTTTTTTAATGACTTATTAAAAAATTATCGTAATTAATTTTTTTGTTATCAATCAAATACAAAAAAAACAATCTGTCCCAATAATCTTTAATTTTTTTTTAATTTAAAAATGAATTTATTGTTATTATTAATCACATATTAATTAAGAAATTTTTAAAATAAGCTTAGATGATTTGTTTAAAAATCAACTGTCAAATTAGTTCAGCATTCTTGCAATAGATGGCAGGCTAGTCTAACAGCAAGTATCAGCCTATATCTAGCCTATATTTATATATTTGTATGCTTTTATAAAAGATACATAATATATAATAATATTTATAAAGTATTTATTGTTAAAAGATCAATGAAAATCAACCAAATGCATTAAATATTATTAGCTACCATTCTGACATCTCTTGGCAAATTTTTGAATTACTTGATATTTGGGCATACTTTTAATGACACACAACGCCATCTTAGAGGGAAAAACATGCGTAACCACTTCGCTCCTGTAGCCCTTTAAATAAATAGGTGGGGAAGAGGTTCTAGAAAAAAACATATTCTCAAAGGAGACGGGGGTGAGCAAAATAGGGTTGAGAAACTATGATATATATTTTGTCTGAACTGTTACACGATTGTTCATTAATTAGTGCATTAAAAAGAGAATCAAATTTTTTAGTGTGGACGCAAATCGCTACGCGAGTTACTCATCTGCGGGCCATTTATGCGGGAACAAGCCTCACCAGCGCTCTCTTATATCGTTTGTGAAAAGCTCGATGTCCGCCTCGAGGCCTGCTATTATTCTTTTATCAAAATGAAAAAGGGCATGGTGCGTTCAACACAACTATATGAGGTAAAAAATAATTAATATTTTCCTGAAAAAAATATCTTTTTTTCTTTTTATTTCAATTAAGGTGAGAATGCCAGATGTTATACCACACAGATGTCCCATCAGCTGTAATTTTTACACCAAATCACACCACGTGTAGCAAGCAAGCATTTTCCGCTTCGTTCACTTCAAAATAGCAAACAGGTGAAATTTTGTGGAAAACATTGTGATTTAGTGGTCCTCTAAGAGAACTTAAAGAAAATTAACGCTTTTGTTAGCTCATTTAAGTATCGGCTTGACATCAGGGTGGCTACAGACCTGGAATTATCAGGGAATTTATTGGATCCGGGAATTATCATGGAATTTTGAATTTATCGCTTCTTCTAGAGCTATGTCAAATTTATTTTATTTTTTTCTTATTGATCATTAATTTTTTGTTTAAATAAGCGAGTGCGTACTGTGGTCCAACAGTAGGGCATGTTGAGCGTAAATCGACAAGATCCGTGGTGCAACTCCCGGCGGTACCTACATTTTTCGCTTATTTAAATTAATAAATACTTGGTTATATGTTTTTCATAATTACCTCATGGACCAACACATGATATATATAATTCATTAATTTTTTTTTTTTTTTTTTTAAAGAACATCAATTTTTTTGTTATTGCACTTGAAGTAAATAAAATTAATTTCAAACAATTTAACTATTTCTTGAGACGAGATTATATGGACCCTGTTATGCATTAGTGTGTCAAGCGCCAAAAAAAAAAATTAAAAATTGAGTTAAGCACGGAATATTGTTTAAAATGCTATAATTAATAGTATTTTTTATGAAATATATCCTAAAAAAATGTATATTTAATGTTACTTGCAAAATTGATTAAAAAAAATTATATAGAATCCAATGAAAACAAAAAACTTTAATGTAAATTTTTTCAAAACTCGGTAGGTGGCGCTTGACACACTAATGCGTAACAGGATCCATATATCCTTAAGAATTTTCAATATATTCTATATATTCTTGAAAATTTTCATAAGAAAAGTGTCAGTATCAGTGATTGAGTAAAAAGTTACTCGTCTCATCATTCGATATTTTTTGGACTCATTGGCTGCTCAATTTATTGAGAAAAAGATCAAAAAAGACAACTTTAGACATCTTAATTACGCGAATAAAAGTTTTAAATCATTGCAAAATAGAAAAAATCTGGAATTATCAGTGGAATTTCAAATCATTTCTCTGTGGCCACCCTGTACATATTTGCATGGCATTTGCTTGTTTACTATCAAATTGTTCCTTGTTTAATCAATCAAATACTTTTTTTTTCTCGGAATTAGCTTATAGTCAAAATATCCTCGTTCGTTCATAGCAGAGGGGCATCTCTCTGTGAAAAAAAGAGAGATGCCCCCCTTTTTATTATTATTCTGTTAAATACTCTTTTCATGTGAAGCGATTTGTTTCAATTTACTTTTAATACTTGCCAAAAATTGACGTTACTCAACGTTACTCGGTCGACAATTGTAACAAGTCACGAACTGCTAGTTCTTTTCAAAGGGTTTATTGACAGGTTAACGGTTTTTTTAACACCATTTTGGCTTTGCCATCTTCAGAACCTCCGTTGGCAAAACCTCATGCTGGGACGTTGACACAATTTTTGGCAAGATTCCCCGGTCCAGCATCCTTAACATTTAATAGTTGCTCATTTATGATTATTTTCGTTATTACTTTCTCATATTTATATAGTATACAGGCATGTTAATATAAATGTGATGCGGAAAGTGAAAAAAGACCTCTTCTCGGCGAAGTAAAATTCTCGGTACGGGCATTTTAGTCGAATTAGATCAAAGATTTGGGTTTCGATTCAAGGGCGTACCCAGGATCAAATCTAGAGAGGGGCAGATCATGGTCGTCCAGGGGGGGGGCAGATCATGGCTGTCCAGATTGTGACATAGCTTTTTCATATATATATATATAGGGGAATAGCCTTCGAATTAAAGGCATAAGAACCCTCGAGTCCTAACGAGTCCCCGTCGCTACCGCCCTACCTAATTTTGTTTCATTTCATCACTTTATAAGCATTTAATTTTTTTTTCTTGCTTCTAGGGGGGGGGGGGCAGCTGCCTCCCTGCCCCTCGCTGGGTACGCCCATGTTTCGATTGAATACGATTCTTCAATATTTTCTATACTGGTTGTTTCAGTATTTTTAGCAATGAGAATCCCATAAATATTACAAAATAATCGATTTAGTAACCTTGACTAGTTATTGTGTTTAAATGCGTTTTTTGCTCGAAATCCCGTTTTTTATATCGATAACTTTTTTAGTTTTTGAGTGGTTTTGGTTTTAAAATGTTCACGAAATTATCCTCTACAATAACTCAATTTATGAACTTTCCGACAAGAGGTCCCTTTTCACTTCCCGCATCACAAATATAGAGAAAGTATTGCGATCATATGAATATTTTTATCATTTTGGGGATCTTTGATTCCAAAAACGTGGGTGGCGCAAAATGGTCTGTGTGTCTGTGAATAAAATATCTCAAGAACGAATTGAAATTCGATATTTAAGTTAACTACTCCCCTGGGAAGCAACACGAACCTTTTGAATAAAATTAGTCAGAGTACTTCAATTTTTTGTGCGTTCTTCAGACCAGATTTCTTTTTATTAGATCATCCACCGCCGTTTGAAAGAAAGAAATTATAGCTAAATATTTTTCGAGGTCTATATATTTGAATAAGATAATAGTATTCAAAATACCTCGATTCGGGCTTAACTAGTCGTAGATATATTTAACAAGACTGTGAGTGTCGAGGGTCCGGTGGCCTGGTGCAATGGATAGCACGCCTATGCCCCGGAAAGGCGGAGATCCTGGGTTCGATTCCCGGGGGCCATGGGATGTTTGGCCTCGTCAATAAAAAACACTCACAGTCTTGTTAAATTGAAAGAAATTATTTTTTTCAGACAGAAAAACCCAAATGGTTCTAATAAATAAGATGTTTTGACGTTAGTCACTTCCTTGAGTTATTTTGATTAAACTTATTTGATTCTACCCAGGACCTTTCATCTATCATAGTCTAGCAAGTCCTTTGGACATCCTGATCCTAAACCCTTTTATTTAGCGTAGAGAAGAATCATATCGCCTGCTGAGAGCTGGCGAAAGTCGGAAAATTCTATTTCTGAGTGAAGCCTACGAAACGTTGTTAAAACGTCTTCTCTTTTTGAGTGGTGGAAACATATTTCCATTCTTTGCTATTGCTTCTGGCCTATTCATTTGATGCCCGGCTATTTAAATGTGTATGTTTATAAAACTTTCAAAAGCTTTTTCTCCAATTATTCGATTTCGGACTTTCGCCACTCAGCATTCTCAGCAGGCGATATTATCTTTTTAAGTTAAAAAAGACAAAGAATGAATCGTTTATTTAACAATCGTCTTCTTTTTTTGTTCTGAATATTTCAAAAAATTTTAATTTAAATTTTTTCTACTTTGATTTCAGCTGAAGATTTAAAAGAAATTTCCGGCTTCTCTCTTTTTCATCATTTTTTACGCTTCACATCAATGACATATCGTAAATAAGATTTCCATTAATTTTTTTTTTTTAATTCCATTTTTTCATTATTTAAATTCGAGAGTGAATTTTTTTTTTCTTTACTAGTCCTTTGCAATGGATAATTTGTTTGTGATAAGTATTATTAATTTCATGCTAGTCGTTCTTTATAAATAAATAAATAAATAAATAAATGTTAAAGCGATATTAGTGGCCTCTTGTTTTTAATTGAGACAAGTGTTTTCCAATCGATATTTTATGAATATATTTACGGGCCAAATGCAAATTGGTATTTTTTAAAAATCCTAGTCTCTGATTGGAATATACTTATCTAGCTGATAATTCGCTAATTCCACAGAGTATCGCTTTACAGACTGTCAAAAATAAAAACACCAAAATCATAGAGAGGTCTATTTTTCATATATTCACATATTATAGAAATATATATATATATAATTTCCTTAGAACGCTTTAATTATCAAACTCACCTATAACAAATTAACATTTTGTTTATTCTATTTATTTTTTATATACCAGTTATATAAAGACAAAGTAGTTTGGATAAGACTTTTTCTTTATATTTAAAATTGTTAAATTGGTCAAATGCTCAAGGGCGATGGTCGAAGGAAAAAAAATAGTAAATATTAATATTCTAAAAATATTCATTTGTTTTGAATTTTGTGAGATTTATTTCTCTGATTTTTCATGTCCCATTTAGGGCCGGTTGCTTCACATCTAATTAACTAGCTATCCCTTGGACAGAGTTGGGTTTTATACATGATTTTGTAGTTTTATATACCAAAATCGCGTATAAAACTATCTAAATCTCGGATGCGCATGCGCGAACTCGACTAGAAGAGGAAATTCATTTGTTTTTTTAAGGGAGTTGGTTTTTTACAGTTTTTTACATCGGTCTAGTTTTATCCATGTATAAAACCGTGTATTATAATAGGCGGGATAAAACTTGCCAACTCTGCCCTCGGATAAACAAGCTAACTTTCGAGTCTTTTAACATCTAGTTAAGCTAATCATATGATTAAAATAAGAGTCCAAATCGTAGTTAACTAACTAGGACCCAAAATTCAGTATAAGGCTTAACCAAGGGATTAAATTATAGAGACCTTGTTTATTTATTTTTTTGTCAATTTTTAAATTTTTGTTAAAAAATTAATTAGCTCTAATGAATTATTTTAATTTTCAATAATATTTATAAATGATGCCTTTATTAAGTTGCTAACTTCACACAACTTTCCTCAAAAACCTCAAGATAATTAATTATATGTGACAAAACTCATTTTATTTTCTAACTCGAAGATTCAGCGTTTTCTTGTTTAATATATCGATGATTTGCTATCAGTCGGATAAGTTTTCTAGTTGACTAGAAGTGAAGCAACTGGCCCTTTGGATATTTACGCTCCGTTTTTATTTTACTTTAGTTCTTTCTTTTTTTGAATTTTGATTTCGTATCCACAAGATCTCCCAAAAATCTAAATTCTTATCAATATTTTTTTTTTTTTTATTAAAAATAAATAGAATAAACTAAAAAAACTTATTTGAATATTTTGTATCTAGTCTCTGTTCTCTGCTTGATTAATGATCTCACCATAAACATTTAGAAGAGATTTTTTTTTTTATGACTGATGATAACACAGACATAGAAATTTTTGTTTATAGATTAATAAACCATAATGTTATTTAATGTAAATATTATCTTTTGAAAAAGGAAATTAATTAAATTTAATTTTTTTGATATTGGTAAAAAAACATTTTTTCAAAAGATGATATCCATACAAATACAGATAGCCAAATGAATAATTTGCTTTATTTAGAATTGAATTTTACAAGGCCATAGCAAATATACATATTTTTTCATCTTTATAATGCGGTCTCTCGACCAGGGCCGTAGCCAGAATATTTTTTTCGATGGGGTGGGACCCGAGAGTTAACCCTGCCCTCCCATATGAATAAATTTGAAAGAATATAAAATATTTATAATTTTGAACCATCATTTTCTCAATATATCCCTCCTGGCTTGGCCTTAAAAAGCGTCTTTTACTTCTGATGTTTTTTTTTTTTGTAGATTATAAAAAAGTATTAATTCTAAAGTCAAAGTGTACGAGGCGTTGGAAATATCATTCACATATGAAGGAAAGTTACAAAAGACTCGAGTTCAAACCTCTCGAGATTCAATTTTTTTTCGGCCCTCATACTTTTGTTGCCGTGATAATAGATGGCGGTAAACTCACACAGAATTTCTAAGCTGTCCAATCTTTATATGTCTATGATCTGTGCTAGGTGCGGCAAATGCCTAAATCCACCCCTGCTCTTCTTTTAATCATTCAGTGGAAAATCGATTATCCGAACTAATTAGATCCAATAAATAATGGAACAAATAAAAAACTGAACTTCCGCATAATCGAGTTTCTTTTTGGTTTTAAGAATTGAAGGAAAATTATAATTTTTGGATATCTGTCTGTATATTTTTTAATTTGAACCTGGAAATTTCATGCATTTTATTGCTTGCAGAGTAAAAAGGCCTTCTCTAGTAAACCAATACTTATAAAATAAAAACAAAAAAGTCAGAAGAGTCAAGTGCACTTTATTATATTTTATGTGTTCTTTTATTCAACGAGAGTTTAAATAGAGAGCGAAATATAAAATTTGATATATATATATATTTGGATGCGCTGGCAAAACCAGATTTCAAGTCAAAGGCTCAGGCCTTCCCATTTGAGAGTAGGCACGCTAGCCTAATCTTATTGACGTCATATATACAAAATGTAAGTCAAAGCCATTTTAAATTCGATTAAGATTTTATCTTTCGACAATCAAAAGACGATACTTATTTATTTCAAATATAGTTCTATTTAATTGTGAGAATTTATGTTTTATTAGATAAAATTTAATGTGTAATAATACTAATGCATCATGCATGTTTTTTATTTTTACTGGCGCCAGTTAATTTAACTTCAATTTACACATTAAAATCAGAGCCAATTGGAAGTGAACATTTCTAATTGTTAAAAGATTCAAACAAGCCGCCATCTCTGATTGGCTGACGTATCAGCCAATCAGAACACTTTCTCTTTTCGTTGTTGCCTGGAAGTTTCTCAGTTGATGGCATTTATTTTTGTTTTGTTGATTGAATTAAGCGGCATCAAAATTTTGTATTCATCTTTGCTACTACAAATTTCATCGTTTTCAACATTTCAAGGTATAGACAACAAATAAAAATAATTATAATTAAACTCCCAACCTTATGCCCTAGTCAAAAAGGAAAAGGGAATCAGAGAGCTATTCCTAGTCTTGAGAATATGTCATTAAATCTCATTAAAAATGAATAAAAAAAATAATTTCAATTAGTTGGTATTATTTCTATTGATTCACTATTCGATTTGATTGGGAGAGAAAAGCAGATAATGATAGTGCCTATTTATTTTGGACATTAAAAAAAAATATTTTTATATACTCCTTGATCTATTTTTTTGTTTATATGCTTTTGTTAAACAATATTGTTGATAGATAATGGAACCGATAAACAATACCAGCTAGAATAATTAAACGGCTTCATTATTAATTAACAATTAATTATTATTGGTTCGATTATTCAACTTTTCATTTAATAAAATTCATCAGAAAAATAATTGTGTAGGCGAACTTTTAACGCCTCCGCTATCTCCCAAGACACTTTGTCTCGTATCATACAAAATTATTCTATTTGCCTACGTCACTAGAGGAAAAAAAATAAACATGATTAATTAAAATTAATTTTATTAAACGCAATAAATTATTACTAAGCATGGCCGTCAAATCAAAAATATTTCCTCTTATTTTTTAAATCTCTCAGAGAATAAAAGAATCGGAAAAATAAAATTCTTAATAATAATATAAGTAGAAATTGTTTAGTCAATAATTCTTAAAAAAAAAAAAAGATACCCATTTGGGGATTTATTTAAACCTTTAACTACGGGTGTTGTTTTTAGACGACCAGTTAAAGGGTTGAATTCCAAAACGACGATATCGTCGTTTTTTTTTTTTCGCTAGAGGAAACGAAACATTTTTATCACAATTAATTTCGCTTTTTTTTTTTTTGCTTGGCTAGTTAAACATTATTCTGTGATAAAAAGCTTTTTATATACGATTATATATATATATAATATAAATAACGCTAATAATTTCTCTTTTTTTTTTTTTTTTAAATTAACAAACAAAAAAAAAAATAGTGATATTTTTTAGAAGAAAAAAAAATATTTTTTAAATATAAATATAAAATAAAATAGAATATGTGTAAAGAAGGAAAAAATGGATTAAAAAGTGAAATTAAATTATACAACGAGACATAAGAGCAATTTACCCCCTTTTTTTTTTTTGGTCGTGAACACTTGAAGATGGTGCGAACCCTGAACCGAAACGGCAGATTAAATTGTTAAAAGAAAAAAAAAACAATAGCTGCATTCATCGCCCTTTAGACTACTGGTTTTTATTTCCATCAATTGACGCCTCCACCCCACCAAAAAAATCTGGCGTGACTGGCGCACAGCACACAACTTTCAATTCCCGAAAGTTGTGTGCTGTGCGACCAGGCCAACTTGCAGGGTCCCCCTAGGGATAAATCTATTTAAATCAACGCCCATTCACTTTTTAATCCTTTTTTCAATTCTCACCTATAAATTTTATAAATACCTGGTCATTTTTTATATTAAAATTTATTTAGAAAAAGCACTGAAAAATGGTTGCCTTAACTACAAAGAAATAAAATATAAAGCTATTATTTTATAGATAAGGTCTGTGATTCACCTTGCATCGTTTAATAATAATAAATATTAAATATTTCAGCTTGTATGATTATTACAATAAAAACAAAAAAAGAATAAGAGAAATAAAAGGCTATTTATTTTTATTTGAAACCACCTCCTTGTGATCAATTTCAACTTTTCCTTTTTTTGTTTTATTCCATCTGCTACTAAAGCCACTTAGGGGTTGCATATATTTTAATGAGTTAATTGTACTGATAGCTACCGGAGGACGTTCAACACGCTGATTCCTCG
>JAKCPI010030552.1:0-27294 GCA_023213315.1 Euborellia annulipes
TATTTATTTAATTGTGAGTATATTTTACATATGAGTAAAAATTATTTAGAATATGTGAGGTTTCATTAAGTTGTAAATGAATGAAATATTGAATTTCTAACTCGATATATTTCGGGCTATTAACCCATCTTCAGGAGTGCATACATGTGACTGAGTGAATAAAAGAGAGTAGATGCTGCCAGGCTTAGGTAGGAGGGGCTTAGATAGGAGTGGGGGGAGTTGGGGACATTTGTGAGTGTTTGCTTGAGACTAGGGTTGCCTCTGGAGGGGGGCTGCCTATTCTAGGAAGGACTTTAATTTGCTAGTTCAAAGAATAGTTCATAGAATAGGCAGCCCCTCCAGAGGCAACCCTAGTCTCAAGCAAACACTCACAAATGTCCCCAACTCCTCCCCCCACTCCTATCTAAGCCCCTCCTACTTAGGCCTGGCAGCATCTACTCTCTTTTATTCACTCAGTCACTCCTGAAGATGGGTTAATAGCCCGAAATATATCGAGTTAGAAATTCAATATTTCATTCATTTACAACTTGTTAGTGAAACCTCACATATTCTAAATAATTTTTACTTATAAATATGTTTCACGGAAAACCTACACCACTTTCCCTCCAAACTATTTTACATATGGACACTTTTACGCATTAGTGTGTCAAGCGCCATCTACCGAGTTTTGAGAAACATTAAAGTTTTTTGTTTCCATTGGATTATATATAATTTTTTTGTCAATTGTGCAAGTAACATTAAATATAAATTTTTTTAAGGACATATTTCATAAAAAATACTATTAATTTGAAACAATATTCCGTGCTTAACTCAATTTTTAATTTTTTTGGCGCTTGACACACTAATTCCATATAATATTATATGGTTTTCGAATAGAGGACGGGGGGGGGGGCTAAAAAGGCATTGTGCCCCGGGCGCGAGTTCAGCTCGCTACGCCACTGGTAGACCTACCTACACAACGAAAAAAAAATCCCCCATAAAAATTCGTCAAGTAGTTTTGATGTTAATGCATTAACGTTAAAGAGAAAATTAATTTGATCTCAGATTTATTATTATAATTATTTTATAAATTTATTTATTTATTTCCATTCACCAATTATATTAAATTATTAAATTACATTTTCAAAATAAATACTTAACTTTCTTTCTTTTTTTTTTGTTTTAAGGTCTTTTTCGGCATCTGAGGCCATTTAGACATTTTTCGCTTGAGACGGGAAGTGAACTTGACTTCTCACTGATTCCTTAATTTTAATTATTTAAACACATATACATTTTTAGAATGCTTTTTGTTTTATTTCTACACACCAAAAATAAAACCTTGAACTACTCTCTGTCTACACATTGAAAAAAAAAGAACCCCCCATGAAAATACTTCAAATAGTTTCCAAATTAATGCATTAACGTTAAAGTTTCTTTTTAATTATTTAGATTTAAAAAAAAAAAACTCAAAATATTACTCCCTCTGAACTAGCCGGGGGGCTTCACCCCCTTGGATCCCCCTCCAGCTGGCTCGGGCCCGCCTGCGGTGGACCCTCGCCTTTTCTTCTTAATTATGAAAAGAAAATTATTATTATTCCATTTCAATTCAGTGCCTACTTGAAGATTTGTTTACATTCATGGAATACACATCTGCAAAGAATACATTAATTTTTCTCTATACATTTCCTATGGGAGAAATCTTAACTTTAAGAATTAATAACTCAAAAAGTTATTGGAATTTCGGGATGAAAATAATTTTCCTGTAATCCCGAGAAGGCCCTCTTTATGCATAAAAAATTTCATTTCAAAATTCCAACGGGAAGTTGCCTAAATAGAGCGTGACAGACAGACGGACATTAGCGAATAATATCTATATATATCATAGCGGTTGTCCGTCTGTCTGTCCATCCGTCCGTCCGTCCGTCCGACCATCTGTCACGCTCTGTTGGAATTTTGAAACGAAATTTTGCAATCTTATAGAGGACGTTATGGAGAGTCCCGGAAAAATACTCGGGTCCCGAAATTCATATTACTTTTTGAGTTATTAATTCTTAAAGTTACGATTTCTCCCATAGGAAATGTATAGAGAAAAATTAATGTATTCTTTGCAGATGTGTAGTCTTATGAAGGTAAACAAATCCTCAAGCAGGCACTGGGCTGGAATGCTTAGTTGTTAGAAATAATAATTTTCTTTTCATAGTTAAGAAAACGTCCCCCGGTGGCCATCGGTATTATAAATCTAATAATATGTAAAATTAAAACCCTAATGGCCTCTGCAGCCGAAAAGGGGGAATTAAAAAAATAATAATAATAATAATAATTAAGAAAAGGCGAGGGTCCGCCGCAGGCGGGCCCGAGCCAGCTGGCGGGGAGTCCAGGGGGGCGAAGCCCCTGGCCAGACGCGAAGCCCGCCGAAGGCGGGCGGCGCGGCTAATATATATATGTATAAATACTTCTGTATTAAAAACATCATTTACCATAAAATAACCATATCTTCTAGCTTTATTTCATTATTATTTCATAAAAAGTCAAAAATTCCGAAAAATCTTGTCCGGATTACTGAATACCGAAATTTTTAAAATCTACATACATATATACGGGTGTATAGCCAATATCGATACTTTTGTTCGAAAAAGGGTGTAAAAGTTTCCACAGGGCAAAAAAAATTCAGTCAGTGGGAAAAAGTTTTTGTGGCCTGCGAAAATAAAGTTTTGTAAAAATAAAAATTTTCCGCAGGAAATTTTTTGAGCTCGGGCCGCCCCCCCCCCCCCCCCCCGAAAAAAATGTCAATATACGCCCCTGCCTGTGGGCTATTGTGTTTGGATCCAATATTCCAATCCAGCGCCTGCTTATTATTAAGGGGGTACAGAAGGGAGCGACGTCTAAACGTACAAAAAAAAAAAAAACTAGACTATTATAAGGAATTTTTCAACGCGGTTTTTGTTTTAAATGAATTAAATTCATAAGATATTATTGGGACATCGAGCTATTATTTTTTTAATGACTTATTAAAAAATTAACATAATTAATTTTTTTGTTATCAAGCAAATACAAAAAAAACAATCTGTCCCAATAATCTTTAATTTTTTTTTAAATTTAAAAATGAATTTATTGTTATTATTAATTAAGAAATTTTTAAAATAAGCTTAGATGATTTATTTAAAAATCAACTGTCAAATTAGTTCAGCATTCTTGCAATAGATGGCAGACTAGTCTAACAGCCGATCCCCTAATAGCCTATATTTATATATTTTTATGCTTTTATAAAAGATACATAATATATAATAACATTTATAATGTATTTATTGTTAAAAGATCAATGAAAATCCACCAAATGCATTAAATATTATTAGCTACCATTCTGACATCTCTTGGCAAATTTTTGAATTACTTGATTTTTTGGGCATACTTTTTATGACACACAACGCCCTCTTAGCGGGAAAAACATGCGTTACACTTTCGCTCTCGTTCCGCCTTAAATCAACTCTCTTTGTCTAAAAGTTAATTAAAAAAAAAAATATATGGGGCATTCCACGCCAACTCGACCACTTCTGAACCCGACCATTTTTGATTTGGCTGAAACTTTGTCATCTTTTTGTACCCTATTGAAAACGTGTCTGAGAATTTTTTCAGATTTTTCGACCCAGCCAAAAAAAAGTTATAGCATTTTCAAAAAACATCGATTTTTTTTTTCAAATAACCGTGAAACTGTCAAAAATTAACTTATCGGGACGATTTTTTTTGAAATTTTTGTCTTTAAATGTACTTTTCAGAAAAAAATATGAAAAAATTTTACAGATTCATCTTGAACGTTTTTTTTTGACATTTTCGGAAAAAAACAAAAATTTCGGGATGAATGACACTTTTTTTTTAATTTTTTTTTTTTATAAAAAACTTTGATTTTTTCTACAAATGCTCTGAAAATTTCAGAGTGGGATTATTTCGCGTTCTATTTTTTTTTATTTTTGAAAAAAAAATTTTTTTTCTCCGCTTATTTATCATGATGGTGCTCTTAAATTCTTCCAGGATTGACTGAGATTCTAGAAAATTGAAAAAAATAATAATAATAATAGTTGGGGGTGATGAAAATCGAGAAAATTCCATTTATCCTGAAAAAATTAGAAATTGGTTGTGTATTCAACTACTGAAGTATTTGAAGCGTCAAGTAAAAGTTTAGAAACATGGGCGTAACTAGGGGGTGCCGGGGGGCCTGGCCCTCCCCAGAAAGCTCCTTGCCCCAAGAAAAATAGAAGGGGGGCCATGGGACCAGCCATCTTCCGGTGGGCCTGGAAAGCCCCATATTTTCTCAATTTCTTGGGGCAAGTATCTTTCTGGGGAGGGCCAGGTCCCCCAGCACCCCCCTAGTTACGCCCATGTTTCTAAACTTTTACTTGACGCTTCAAATACTTCAGTAGTTGAATACACAACTAATTTCTAATTTTTTCAGGATAAATGGAATTTTCTCGACTTTCATCACCCCTAACTATTATTATTATTATTTTTCTTCAATTTTCTAGAATCTCAGTCAATCCTGGAAGAATTTAAGAGCACCATCATGATAAATAAGCGGAGAAAAAAAAAAAATTTTTTTTCAAAAATAAAAAAAATAGAACGCGAAATAATCCCACTCTGAAATTTTCAGAGCATTTGTAGAAAAAATCAAAGTTTTTTATAAAAAAAAAAAATTAAAAAAAAGTGTCATTCATCCCGAAATTTTTGTTTTTTTCCGAAAATGTCAAAAAAAACGTTCAAGATGAATCTGTAAAATTTTGTCATATTTTTTTCTGAAAAGTACATTTAAAGAGAAAAATTTCAAAAAAAAAATCGTCCCGATAAGTTAATTTTTGACAGTTTTACGGTTATTTAAAAAAAAATCGATGTTTTTTGAAAATGCTATAACTTTTTTTTGGCTGGGTCGAAAAATCTGAAAAAATTCTCAGACACGTTTTCAATAGGGTATAAAAAGATAACAAAGTTTCAGCCAAATCAAAAATGGTCGGGTTCAGAAGTGGTCGAGTTGGAGTGGAATGCCCCATATATATATCAAGTAATATGGGACAGAGGGAGTAATAATTTTATGTGTCCTTTGCAAAAATTCTGGCCAAATTTTTATGCAATTTATAATTGGTAGAGAATTTATAATATTCAGATTAGAAGTTGAGGTCTTCCCTTTTATTTTAGACAAACATGACTTGTGTTCCTAATTTCACCCCTTATACCGAATTTTGGGCTAACTGGTGCTCATATGATTAGCTTAACTAGAAGTGAAAAGACTGCTTAATTATAAGTGAAGCAACCTGCCCTAAATGGAATGTGATTTTTTTTTCTTTTTTTTTTTGTTAGTTGGTGACCAGTAGGCCCTCGGACCATTGAGATAGTTAATCCGCCGCCGCCTGTTGGGGCGGCTGCGCAGGAGCAGGCGGCGGCGGCGGCGGCGGCGAAGGCGACGGATGCTGTCAGCTCAAGTCTAATTCGGTCTCTCTCTCTCTCTCTCTCTCTCTCTCTCTTAAGAGAGAAAAGGAGTAGTAGTCGACATAGTCCGGGGGACGGCGGTAACGACGGATCCCCCGAACGAACAACAAAACGAACGAATCAACAACAACAACAACAACAACAACGAGGAAGAAGAGGAAGTGTTGGACGACGACAAGATCGTCGTCGTCATTGTTGTTGTGTGTGATATATCATGGGCAATACGCCCGCTAAACCACGAGGACCACGAGCAGCTCGAAAATACTGGAGTAACGCTACCGGTTAGTCACATTCTTTTTTTTTTAATAGTTGGCAAACATTCCGTCATTTTATTCTGTCTGACATAGTGCAGTTCGATCTGATTGTCGGTAGAGAGCATTTCATACAAAACATAATTTATTAAAGCCAGACCCGGGTAATCGACTTCAGAGGGAAATTTGCGGCTACACACTTGACAAGCATGCATGTGCAGCAGGCACAAATTCCCTTCGGCTTGTGCAAGCAACAACTTATGCCGAAAATTAACCTAAAAATGTCAAACTCGGAAGGTTATTTATTCGAAGATAACAAGAAATATTCACTTGCTTTAAACCAAGGGCGGATACAGGGGGGGAGGGGGCGGGTAAAGGGGGTAATCCCCCCCGAGATTTGCAAAAAATACTATTTTTTTTCGAAAAAAAAATTTAAAAATTATTACTTAAAAATTTGTTAATAAAAGTGTAAAATGGCTGTTATTTATTAATCTTAAGAAAGTGGATTTGCAGTCAGGAGAATAAAATTTCTTTTGGTCGACGTTTCGGATGCCAATCGCGTCCTTCTTCGGGACCAAAGATTGTTAAAAAGCACATATGAATTTTGTTGTGGCATTTATATAATATTTGAACAATATTGACAAAGGCATTATTACGCCCCCCCCCCCCCCGTGAAACACCTCTGGATCCGCTCTTGCTTTAAACAGAGCCACAATAAATATTAATATTTAAATTGAAATTTTAATGCCGGGTTGCAAGAAAACAGTTCTGTAAACATTTAAAAGTCTGTTAGTAAACATCGCTTTGGGCTTTAAAATTATAGGCTGTTGCTAAAGCAACTTTAAAGGAACGGTTAACTATTCCCTACTGTTAAGATATATAGATAGATGCAAAACGATTGGGCCACCGAAAATGACAGCTCTCTATGTAGTTGGCCATTTGACCGCAAGGGCGCATTGTCAAATTGTATAATTTATAATAGTACCAAAATTATAAAAGAAATAAAAATAGTAATTATATTTATATTCTTTAAATTTTAATTGTTAATATTAGGTTGCAAAACAAAACATGTTTAAATATTTAAATATCGTAAAATAAAAATAATAAATACGTTGGTAGATCTGGCTGTCAGATGTTAAATTATAAAGAAACTGGGAATATACTATAACCTCACTTTTTCTCTTCATCGAATGAATATCTTATAATAATTAATAATATCGCTTAAAACGTTTCAGAAACTAAAGAAAACCCAATTAAATTAATGTATTTCTATCTTACCTCTCTCGCGTGATAATATAGTCACTAAATTCTTATTTATTTCAATGAAACAAATCAGGTTAGTGGGTACTTTATAGTTTAAAGCTCCGAATTTCAACCTTTTGTTTAAATACAGCTTTTACGAACCAATAATCTTTAAATACGTTCTTGCAACCCAAAATTATTTAGCGGAAGGTTTAAACCAACAAAAGCGTTTAACGAACCGTTAAATACGTTCTTGCAACCCGGCATAAATGTATTAATATACTGGTATATTAAATAAATATCAAATGTCAAGACGTCTATAAAATGGCGGAGAGTTTTCCTTGTACATGATTAAAATTCAATCGAACATCAAGCGGCTTGCACAATTAAAATACTTCTACTTGCTTGTATAGTGAGGGACAATATTAAGTCCTACCCATGCGTTTTCTACTTGTGATTATTTCATTGTTTTTATACAAGAAAAGAAAATCTTCATTGGATTTCTAGATTTGAACCATGAAAGATTCCATTAAAAAATGTATAATATTTATTTAAAAACAATGAAATAATCACAAGTAGAAAACGCATGGGTGGGACTTGATATTGCCCCTCACTGTGCCAGAATGCACAAATTCCCTTCGGGACCACACGGCACAAGCAAGAAACGAAATTGTACAAAAAAAATTGCACGTGCATGCTTGTCACGTTTGCAGTTACGTGAAAATTATTACCAAACTTAGCTTTTTTAAATTAAAATATAAGTATAATGGGGTTAATAAATTACAAATTTATTATAAGTAATCCTTTTTAATACACTATCACTTAAATTCCATGAAATATTTACATACAGTAGATAACATTAATTAAAATTCCCGGTTCATATTAGTAAAATCCCTGACGTTTGGTAACCTTAAGGTAACAAGACAATTGCAAAGTTTTCTAGAATGCTTAAAAACAACATCTTGAGAAAGTGGTCCATTTTTGATCGAAGCCATGTGCTCTAAACAGTCAGGCAATAAATAAGAAAAATTGTTTTATTTTTTTCAAATTAATAAAATTAACATTTGTTTCCTTATAGACAAGTAATTTTGTGGAATATTAAAATTTTGTTGTCGCTATGTTTTACCGGTCCAAAACTTAATAATATTTCGAGTCTAAACGTCGTTGATAATAAGCAATTTGACACTTGTTTTATTAAAAGTATTGTGTTTATGTCGAAAATTCAATGTCAGAGGCCACTGTCTATTTGTCTGTCTGTGTGTGTGTTCAATTTAAAGCAATGAAAGAATTGAGCTAGGAAGTTGAAATTTTATATTTAAGTTATGTACTCTTCTTGCACGTTTTTGAACGAAATTGGCCAAAGAGTACTAGTACTTTACTGATGTACTTTTTCAGTTTTTTTCGAAAATTTGCTCCACCAAAATTGTTTAAAATTCATAAATTCAACTATTTTTTATATGCCCTATAAAAAGTAAAATTTCTCGTGAAAATTGTTTGAAGCACACTTTATTGATGTACGTATTTCAAATTTTTATTCAAATTCACTTTTCGCCTCTTCCTTCCATAGAACCATTGTTAAATCCCCATATGGGGATTGGCATGTTTCGATTCAATAACTGTTATTAAAAAAAAATGTTCTAATTCTTATGAAATTTTGTATTTATCCATTCTATAAGCAAAAACGTTAATTTTTATTTCTCCAAGAAAAAAACGTTAACTTTTAACATCTCTAAACAACATTAATTGATTTTAACACTTCCCTGCCTCAAATAGCTACTCTGTTAACAAAAACTTTAAAGCCAAGGCGTTAACATTTAATAAATAATGTTAAAAATTAATGCCATGTCTAGAGGGTGCCTTTAATATTTTAACGTCGTGTTTAAAATAAAAATGGCGTCGTTAACCTAAAAAGTAAGGTTACGATTTTAATAGCTTTGAAATTAAAGCAACATGTTAACGTCGCTGTTAAAACTTTGTTTAGAGAATAGCATTTTTTTAACGCTGATTATTTCTACATTACTTTTTAACACCCATTTGTTGATGTTAAATTTTAACGTCTGTTTTTAGAGAGTAGACCTTGCATGCTCAACATTTAAAACTATGATGCTATAGAAATTAATCTCGACACAAAAGATGTGCTGTACGACCAGTCAGTCACCAGATAGTCACACTATCTTTTTTATAATTATCAATTAGCAAATAGATATTCTTTATTCGCTTTGATATCTGCAACTAAATGACCTAAAAATATTTTTTTTTTTTTGTTTTGATTATTATTTTCATCCTTTATAATAATAAATAATTTTTTTCTAGAACGTTACTGATGATGGATGAATGAATAATAAATAAATAAATAAACCTCTTGTGAGTTGTGATTTATAATAAAATTTTTAATCGTTTCTTTTTTTATTATTTTTGCATAGAGTTGATTGTGAATTTTGAAAGATTTTTTTATTATTACTTCTCTCATCAATGAGTAGAGGGAGGAAAAAAACTTGTCTTTAAAATTTATTCTTTTTTAGCAAAATAGTCGGTAAAATGCCTGTTTTTGGCAAAAAAGTCGCTGACTATTTTAACAATTAATAAAAGAAATAGAGAGCATATCTCTCTATAACCGAAATATGGCAGAGTTCCTTAGAATTTAATTAAATATATAAAAAAATTTAATTTCATTAGTACAAAAGTAAAAATGTGGTGTAACTGGTTGCACAGTTCACAACTTTCTCTTGCCTTCGGTAATTGAAAGTTGTGTTCTGTGCTTGTCAGACCAGATTTTTCGTGTCGCCATGTATTTAGTTTCCGCCGATATATTAGAATTCAAGATGTAAAATTTATAAACATATTTTGTTACCATGGCAACCATTTCTCCTATCTTTTCTATGGACTACAAGAATAAAGTGTGCTTCAAACAATTTTGAGAACAAAATGAGAATATACATTTTAAAAGGAATCTAAAAAATAATTGATTTATGAATTAAAAAAAAAAATCGTTGGAGTAAATTTTGGGAAAATCGAAAAAAAACTGAAAAACTACATCAGTAAAGTACTAGTACTACTCTTTGGCCGATTTTGATTAAAAGCTTATTTTTCCGGTCCCGGGAGGTATTTAACTTATATATAAAATTTCAGCCTCACAGCTCAATTCCTTCATGCTCAAAATTGAACAAACACACACCCACAGACAGACCACTTTTCTGGATTCAGGGGACCTCAAAACGTGAAGATCCATCAAAATCTCGATATCAATTTTTTGACATGAATCCAATATTTTCTCTCTATATATATAGAGGTAAGAGAAAGTAAAAAATAAGTATTATAATTTGAATAGTCTATAAATAAGATTCCCAAGTTTATGTCTGATATTTTATTAGATTTTGTATCTCAACATATAAGGAAAAGAGTTAAGGAGAAGAAGAATACTTGTAAAGATTGATTGTATTTTACTTGTATTCGAGCAAATAAATTTTCCATGTTCGTAGTCCCTGAAGATGGAAGTGATGTGTTCTCAAAACATCGACGAAATTCAAATAAAATTTTTTATTCTACGCTGGCTGCCTACATTCTCGGGTTCCTCCATTTATCCAAAGATTTTGGATATTCTATAATAATGAATTTTAGAGTTGCTATCTTCTTCTATCTTGGCCTTGTCCCTATTTGGGGTCGGCAAAATTAATTTATAAATAATTATTATTCTGGCTGTGAGTATTAACTATAGTTGTGTAGAATGGAGTCAACCAAGGAGAAAATAAAAAACAAATTTGTTCTGTCGACGTTTCGAGCGCCCGTCGAGCTCTTCCTCGGGACAGTATAAGTGTCAAATATTCACTACCATCTGTAGGATATTTGACCCGAGAAATGGTTGCCATGGTAATAAAATATGTTTATAAATTTTATATCTTGAATTTTAATACAATATATCGGCGGAAACTAAATACATGTCGACACAAAAAGCTGGTGTGACAAGCACAGAACACAACACCTCGATTACCGAAGATAAGAGAAAGTTGTGTGCTGTGCGCCAGTCACACCATATTTTTTTTACATTTGAAATTATGATTTTCGAAATAAACCGAAGTGAAATTTTAGAAGTAGATGGGGGAGCAAACATTCAATTTCATGGTTTAGTTGCTGATTTATATCCGAAAAAGGAGAGAAAAAAAAAGCAGTTTGAGTGTTTGTGGTGAAGGGTGTGGGTTATTTTTAGAGAGGTTTGTGTTCGCGGGGGGGCCACCCTCCCCCAACCCCTCGCACAGGGACAGACAGATGCAGATGCCGCCTGCATTTCCTGTCGCCTCCCTAAAGGCGTTAAGTGACGTAGGCCACGTGCCTCAAGCAAAAACGTCATTTCAAATCCTAATTAATTTTTGTATTCTTTTTTTTTCATATTCCATACCATGCTATTTTTTTGAATCAAAATATATATAACACTTGTTAATAAATGTGTTAGAAATTTGTCAAAAAACATATATTATTCTTGAGATGGAAGGCCGCCATTTATGGAACAATAATCAATCATTTAATATTTAATTTATTTTTTATTTTAAACAATAAAGAGATTATTATTATTTTAATAAGCTAATTAATTAAACAATAAAGTTTTTAACTATTATAATTATATCTAATTATTTTTATTAACAATCAAAATTTATATTCTTAACAATAATTTGGAAATTTCCTTTTAACAATAAAAAAATAGAGAAATTAAATACTGTATGCAATGCGACAAAATTATCTTGTTAAAAAAAAAACTATCAAATTGGTTTCTGTCATATTTAACGCATTTTAAATTAATAGGCAGCCTAATAATGAATGACAGACACTGACATTTTTATTACATCACAAGTCAAATTGAATTTGATAGAAAGAAATGAAAATTTATATAAATTACACGTGCAAAAGGAAACATTTAGTGCACCTTTAAAAACACATATATCGTTCTATTCTATTTTGAAACATTATTAATTTATTAGATTCTTAATCTGCACTTTATCACGAATAAAATGATATATAACACTTGAATTTAAATTTATCGCAAATAGGTTAAAAAAATTGTTTTTTATTTGAAGTGAGAGCGTCATTCGCCATTTTATAAGATTAAAACAATAATCAGAATTTCGTAATAATAATCAGACAAATAAATATGAGAGTAATTATTAGATTTTTACTTTCTCTTACCTATGTATATATGTAATATATATATAGAGAGAAAGTATTGGTTCATGTCAAAAATTCGATGTCGAGATTTTGATGGATCTTCACGTTTTGAGGTCCCCTGAATCCAAAAAAGTGGTTTTCGCGACATGGTCTGTCTGTGGGTGGGTGGGTGTGTGGGTGTGTGGGTGGGTGGGTGGGTGGGTGTGTGTGTCTGTGTTCACTTTTAAGCATGAAGGAATTGAGCTATGAGGCTGAAATTTTATATATAAGTTAAACACCCTCCGGGACCGGAAAAATAAGCTTTTAATCAAAATCGGCCAAAGAGTACTAGTACTTTACTGATGTACTTTTTCAATTTTTTCGATTTTCTCAAAATTCGCTCTAACGATTTTGATTAAAATTCAAAAATCAATTATTTTTTAGATGCTCTTTCAACTGTATATTCTCGTTTTGCCCTCAAAATTGTTTGAAGCACACTTTACTCTTGTGCTTCATAGGAAAGATAGGAGAAATGGTTGCCATGGTAACAAAATATAAATATTTTCCCATACTTATAAATTTTACATCTGAATTCAAATATTCCCTACTGCCGGGAACTAAATGCGTGTCGACACGAAAAATCTGGTGTGACAAGCACAGAACACAACTTTCGATTACCGAAGGTAAGAGAAAGTTGTGTGCTGTGCGCCAGTCACACCAGATTTTTAATTATTAAATTAATTAATATTGTTGAAAAAATTAATTAATTTACATTCTTAAGAATACAGCTAATAATAGGAATAAAATTATAAATAAAAAGGGGATTATCTCAGAAAGTAATGAACCGATTTGAGAATTTTTTTTTTCATTGACGGATAGGATGTAATAGTAATTTTTTTTTTTTTTTTTTTAGATCGCCCATCCCCGCCTGGTAAGCCCGCGTTGGCCCCTGGCTCACCCAGCAGTCAGCCCGATGTGGTCACCATCCGTTGGGCTCCGCCGGAGCATAACGGGGGCGCACCCGTTACAGGTATCATCATCGCCGTCCTTATTCACTCACACTTAATCTTTTAAGAAAAAGGGTGTGGTGTAACACGTCATTTCCGTTGTCCTCCTCCCTGTGCCCTTTGCAGCTGGCTTGCAACATCTTGCCTTCCTTGACTTTCCTCCCCTCTGTGTGGGCCGACAAAATCACACCCATTTGTAGATGATATACGATAAAATTAGAATTCACTTCCTTAAAACAAAAAAAAAGTTGCAAAACTTAAGAATATGAGTTTTAAAAGATTTGGCCTTGAATAATAAATAATTCCTAAGGAAAAGAAATGCGAGAAATTAAAATTAATTAATTTTAAAAAAAATTGAATTATTATTTTATTTTATTTATTTATATAAAAAGAAAAATAATTAGAATAAATAAAATTTAATTTAAATAATTATCTACAGAATAATAATTGTGAGATTTAATTATTTCCAATGGATTTTGAAACTACTTAACGAATTTTAATGGGAAAATTTTTATTTTTTTTCTGGAGATTTATCAAATATATAAATCTTTTTGAATCAGCTAGGTTTATTTCATTTTATTATAAAAGCCAGGACCGACATCTCGGTTTCATAGAGGATCATCTTCAAGATTAACATTGATATATTTAGAGTCAATTTAAAAAAATATTTATTTCTACCCAAGCCCTTGTTTAGAATATTAATTTTCATTCATTTGCTTATTTTGTGGCATCATTGCGATAAAAGATGTATATTTTAAGCTAATAAATTTTTTTTTATATTTTACATTTAATTTAAAGTCTAATCGGATTTTTTTTTAAATAGATTCTTTTCTTTCAACAATATTTTGAGTAAATATAAATATTATCTACTCTCAATTTCAATTTGTATTATAATCCTGAAGATAGTCCTTAAATGTGACCGAACCGTCATTTTAAATTTAAAAAAAAAAAATCTTCAAATGTTAACCTCTACACTTTGTTTTTGTTTGCAGGCTATTTAGTAGAACACCGTCGCCTGGGTTCCCCACACTGGGTTCGTTCCTCATCGCATATCGTCCCCGAGCCTGAACTCTCTCTAAGTGGACTCGAACCCGGCTGGAGATATCAATTTCGCGTTTGTGCAGAGAACGCGGCCGGCTTCTCTGAACCAGGACCAGTGAGCGAGCCTCTGATTGTCACCATCAGCCGGAGTGCAGCAGCCGCTCCGGAGTTTGTCAAAGAGCTTATTGAAACCGTCGCTCTTGAGAATGATTCTGTAGGCAATCCATCATTTCTTTATATAGAATATATATAATAGCTGAGAGTCTGTCTGTCTGTCTGTCACGCTCTGTTTGACCAACTTCCCGTAAATGGAATTTTGCAATCCCTAGTAGTTTTTGGAATGATGCCCGTATTAAGAACCGACCGAATATTCGGTTTCGGCCAAAAACCAGCCGAACGCCGCCGAAACCTGACTTTAAAAATATGAGATGATACACGCATGCGAAAAAAAGGACAAATGATTTGTACGTGAGGGAGAAAAAAATTTTCCATAAGGCGGGAAAGGGGTGGAAAAAATTCCATTTCCATGGCAGGAAAAAAATTTTCCGCCAAGAAAAAAGGGACAGAAAAAATTTTGCCTTCCCAAAAAAAGGGTAAAATGATTCCCACGGAAGGGGAAGAATTCCCCCCCCCGGTGGCAAAAAGGCGGAAAAAATTTTCTGCAGGGTGGAAAAGCGGAAAAAATTTCGTTTTGCTAGGAAAAAGGCAGAGGGAAAAGAAAGAAAAAAAAAGGGTAAATTATGATATGAAATTTTGTATAGGAAATGAACAAGTTTCGCCGGTTTCGGTTTCGGCGGGAAATCTTGTTTCGGTCTGGCGCTAGTCTGTATGTCTGTGGTAATTTTTTTTTTGTCAACGAAAACCCAAAAACTCTTTATTTGTAAACAGGTTAGGAAGGTGGGACAATATTTCTTACATAACATAATTTTTTGATTGAGATTTCTCGAAATTTTGCATGTAGCCCTAAAGACCCGGCCCCGAGCAAAACAAATAAGCAAGTGATCTAGAGACACCTGAAGAGAGAGGGAGGCAAAGCACAGTCAAGATAAAGAGATAAGACATTCCGCCCTAGTTCGGCGTACCTGACGCTCTCTTTAACTCGACTGAACTTATTCATTTTATTTGTGAGAAGTTCAAGGGAAAAAAATAAGACTTGAGAAAGATAGTATTCATTAACTGGAACTTTAAGTGTTTATTAATAAGATTCTTTTTGCCAAATAGGCTGAATTTCAGGTGCAAGTGCGAGGAATTCCTTTACCAAAACTCTGTTGGTATAAAGATGGATTTGAACTATTCAGTTCGCGTCGTACGAAAATAGTAACTGAAGGGGATACAAGTACACTCGTGATATACCAGGCAGCCTTTAGCGATGAAGGGGAGATCAAGTGTACAGCTACCAACAGAGTAGGCCATGTCGTCACCAAGGCTCGACTTCGCCTTGAAGGTATCTATAAATATTGAATATTAATTAGTTGTTACCTTTGTAAAATTTGGTCCAACTCATTTCCAGCTCCTCCTCGAGTTCGACTTCCTCGGCAATATGAAGATGGATTGCTTTTTGAAAAGGATGAGTCGATTCGATTAAAGGTTTCAGTAGCTGGAAGACCTCTTCCTCGTTGTGTCTGGCTTCACAATGGAGAATCTGTTCCCTTTGGTGGCCGATTTGAGGTGGTCAATACTGATAAAGCAACTTCGTTAAAAATCTCTGAAGCACGAAGATCTGATCGTGGAGAGTATCAAGTTCGGGTCACAAGTCGTTTAGGAGAGGATTCAGCTAGTTTTCTCGTAACTGTAACAGGTAAAAATAAAAAATCATCTTACTGTTCTTTTGCCAAGATTTAATTATTGGATTTGTTATAGATCGGCCATTATCTCCTGGGAAACCGAAAGTGGCCATGACACTTGGACGATCGGTTACTCTAACGTGGGCGAAACCTGATGACGATGGCGGTTGCAAAATTGGAAATTATATTGTCGAATATTACAGGGTACTTATATTCTTTGGTGGCATATTTTCCTTAAGTGATATTGTTTTTGGGTTTATAGATTGGTTGGAGTGTATGGCTAAAGGCGGCGACATGTCGACAATTAAGCACCACTCTTGGAGATCTTATCGAGGGCTCTGAATATAAATTTCGTGTAAAAGCAGAAAACCCGTATGGTGTAAGCGAACCCAGTGACGAATCAGATGTTCTGTTCATTCCTGATCCAAAACGGGGGTTTGTTTCTCAAAATTTTCATAAATTAAAAATAATCTATTATTTATTCTTTGATTTAATTTTAGATTGTTGGAATCTCCAACGAAATCCGCTGAGAATAAATCTACAGAAGAAAGCAAACGTGCTAAAATATCTCGTAAATCACCAGAAAAAATAACAAATAAAGATTCTTTAGATCTAAGATTAAGACATTTAGAATCTACAGCAGCGGAAAAAAGAAAACCAACAATACCTTCCACGGATATTACCGAAACAGCACCTAAAAGACCAAAAGAGGAAAAAACTCCACCTCCAATTACTAAATTAGTAGTGGAAGAAGTTTCAATGGAAGCCGATGATGTGGAAGTATCTCGATTAGTTATTAAACAAGTAGGAAATCATTTGTTACCTTTGCAAGGTAACAACAACAAATCTCGAGAAGAATTGAAAAAAAGAACGCCAACGCCAGAAAAAAAATCTCCATCACCGAAACGATTTGCACCTTCATCCCCGATTACTCCTCAAAAGACTTCACAACTTTCTCCTCCTACGCCTCCGCCTTCTCTAACCCCACCTTCTCCTCCGCCCTCCCCAAAAGCTGAAACAAAAGGGATACTATCTACTCTAACTCCTCCTGCATCACCTGAAACAAAAACTCGTGATAGCAGTCTTCATGGTTCTTCTGAATTGATGCTCGTTCTTTTACCAGAATCTAAAGATCAGCAACAAACAGGTAATACTAATAACTTCTCTACTTTTTTCTTTTTAATTAATTTGCTATTCTTTTATTTAAGACCGAGATCGTCAAGAGCCAATCTCTAGAAGTCCAGAGCACGATGAGGAAAGAGAATTTGCAATACCTCCTCCTATCTCCCTCTCTGCTCCTGAATTAGGAGGGGAGGGATATGAACCATTACCACCTTTAAGAAATGCTGTTAGCTCTACAGAGTTACTTCATGAAAGGGCTATGGCTCGTTTTTATCAAGCCGTTGCGGAACAAGAAGCCGAAGAAGCAAGACATAGGCAGCGACGAAGTATGAGTTATCCAGATAGACGTCCGTCAGAACCAAATGAGAATATTGAATGGATTCCTAAAAAAAGAGAAGAAATACGATCTTTATCTCCTATGGAATCTCCACCTAAAGATTTCAAAACAGACGCCGAAGAGAATGAAGAATTTGAAAAAATCAGAGCAAAATTGCACAGTGAATCCGAAGAACTTTTAGAGGATGAATTAGAAGAAGAAGAAAATTATCTTGATGATGCATACGCTCTATCACAACAACCGTTACATTCACTCGAACCAGAAGGATTTTCTGATGAAGAAGATACATATCATCCTCGAAGCATGGTTCCTAGGATTGTTATTGCTCCAGAAAGCCCAAAATCAGAATTTCTGCCAGATCGTCTAAAGGAACCGACATCTCCACCAGCTGATTTTCAGCCGAAACCTATTTTGAAAATTCGTAGTAAATTTGAAGAACCAAAAGAAGAAATTGCAAGAATTATTCCTAAAGAAATAAACTTGCATAGAAGGAAATCCGATACTCCTATCATTGATGCTTTTGATATTGCCTTAAGACAAAAACAAGATTTGTCTGAGAATCAAAAAGATGTCGAGGTAGGAATATCTGCAGGTGTGGTTGCCCAAAATCGAAGATTGTTAGCGCGAACTCCTCCACCTCCTCCTCCGCCAGCTGCTGAACCAGAAGATCTTCGGGGAGCGGTTGCACATTATGGAGATTTAATTCGTGAATATAGCGGAGGAGTAAGTAAAAAACCACAACTCCATTTATATTTTAATCGTGATGAAATGAAAGCTGCATCGTATTCCTCGGATACCCTGGATGATCTTTCGTCAATAGGATCACCACAAACGTTTTCACCAGTGCCTCCTAAAACTTCTTCTCCTGAACCAATGTCTTATTCTCCTGTGCCTACAAAAATGAAACAGAAAGAACTTAAAAAGAAACGTGATAGAAGTGTTAGTAAAGATAGGGCTAAATTACGTGAAAGAAGCGAAAGTAAAGAACGACCGAAATTATCAGAATCATCTGAGAAAAAACCACCGTCCCGATCTGCAAGTAAAGATCGTCAAACGAAAACACCTGGATCACGATCTACAAGTCAAGAACGTAAGATTACAAAGAAACCATCTAGTAGAAGTGCAAGTAGAGATCGACAAAATCAAAATTCAGAATCGATGAGCGAAAGTCAAGATCAAAAGCCGAAATTACGAGCGGAAAGTCGTGAGAGACCAATGAAAAAATCTCGAGCTGAGAGTAGAGAAAGAGGAAAAAGAGATAAATCCATTCCCCGTGAATCAAGTTCTGAAAGAGGAAGAAGAAACTTGAAAAAACCAAAAAAAGAAGAAGTAGAAGAAGTGACACAAATAAGTGTAAAAGCTGATGAAAATGTCCGAGGAGTGATGAGTTATTTAGCTGACCTATCCATGTTTCTTCTTGCATGTTGGCTTTATCTATGTAAAGATGAACGTCTTGCAGTTCCTGTACTACTTTTAATGATTTATAGACAAGCACGAGATCAAATAGCGAATTATTTCAAAAGATAAAAGTGGCAGAAATTTTCCGAAATAATTTTGAGATCAATGTTTTTAGAATTTATAATATTGGGAATCAAGACCACTGTTAATATCCATTGTAAAAACATTGGTCTTTTCAAGGTCACTGTTAATATCCATTGCAAAAACATTGATCTTTACAGTCCATTGCAAAAACATTAATCCTTACAATCCATTGCAAAAACATTGGTCTTTACAATCCATTGCAAAAACATTGGTCTTTACAATCCATTGCAAAAACATTGGTCTTTACAATCCATTGTAAAAACATTGATCTTTACAATCCATTGCAAAAACATTGGTCTTTTCATCAATCCATTGTAAAAACATTGATCTTTACAATCCATTGTAAAAACATTGGTCTTTACAATCCATTGTAAAAACATTGGTCTTTTCAATCCATTGTAAAAACATTGGTCTTTACAATCCATTGTAAAAACATTGGTCTTTACAATCCATTGTAAAAACATTGGTCTTTACAATCCATTGTAAAAACATTGGTCTTTACAATCCATTGTAAAAACATTGGTCTTTACAATCCATTGTAAAAACATTGGTTTTTACAATCCATTGTAAAAACATTGGTTTTTACAATCCATTGTAAAACATTGGTTTTTACAATCCATTGTAAAAACATTGGTCTTTACAATCCATTGTAAAAACATTGGTTTTTACAATCCATTGTAAAAACATTGGTTTTTACAATCCATTGTAAAAACATTGGTTTTTACAATCCATTGTAAAAACATTGGTTTTTACAATCCATTGTAAAAACATTGGTATTTACAATCCATTGTAAAAACATTGGTCTTTACAATCCATTGTAAAAACATTGGTCTTTTCAAGGTCACTGTTAATATCCATTGCAAAAACATTGATCTTTACAATCAATTGTAAAAACATTGATCTTTACAATCAATTGTAAAAACATTGATCTTTACAATCAATTGTAAAAACATTGATCTTTACAATTCATTGTAAAAACATTGGTGTTTACAATCTATTGTAAAAACATTGGTCTTTACAATCCATTGCAAAAACATTGGTCTTTAGAATCCATTGCAAAAACATTGATCTTTACAATCAATTGTAAAAACATTGATCTTTACAATCAATTGTAAAAACATTGATCTTTACAATCAATTGTAAAAACATTGATCTTTACAATCAATTGTAAAAACATTGGTCTTTACAATCCATTGCAAAAACATTGATCTTTACAATCAATTGCAAAAACATTGATCTTTACAATCAATTGCAAAAACATTGATCTTTACAATCAATTGTAAAAACATTGATCTTTACAATCAATTGTAAAAACATTGATCTTTACAATCAATTGTAAAAACATTGATCTTTACAATCAATTGTAAAAACATTGATCTTTACAATCAATTGTAAAAACATTGATCTTTACAATCAATTGTAAAAACATTGATCTTTACAATCAATTGTAAAAACATTGATCTTTACAATCAATTGTAAAAACATTGATCTTTACAATCAATTGTAAAAACATTGATCTTTACAATCAATTGTAAAAACATTGATCTTTACAATCAATTGTAAAAACATTGATCTTTACAATCAATTGTAAAAACATTGATCTTTACAATCCATTGTAAAAACATTGGTCTTTACAATCCATTGTAAAAACATTGGTCTTTACAATCCATTGCAAAAACATTGGTCTTTACAATCCATTGCAAAAACATTGGTCTTTACAATCAATTGTAAAAACATTGATCTTTACAATCCATTGCAAAAACATTGGTCTTTACAATCAATTGTAAAAACATTGGTCTTTACAATCCATTGCAAAAACATTGATCTTTACAATCAATTGCAAAAACATTGATCTTTACAATCAATTGCAAAAACATTGATCTTTACAATCAATTGCAAAAACATTGATCTTTTCCAGGAAGAAAGTTTTTTGAAAAATCCACTTCCACATCTATCTCTATTTATGCCTCTTCCTATAGCTTTCCGCCATTCTTCGGTTTAATAAACACCACTTTCCTTATTTCTTTCTCATCTCACAAAACTTTTCCTTCCTGATGTTATATCCTAAATTAACTTTAATACCGGATACAATTCAAAATATATGTATATGAAGACTAACAGCAGGTATGATTTTCATTCTAGGGAAAAAAAGTTTTATAAAAAATGATTGTTAAACAATATTTGTAAAAAAAGAAATGTTTCGTTTCATTGATTTAGCTCCGAGGATGGCTTTAACCAAAGCGAAACGTCAGCTAGCTGTTGAAATATATTTTAAAGAAAAAATTCTGGCTGTTTTTCTTCTAACTTTCATTCCTGTTACAATTCTACCAGCCATAAAATACCCTTATACTAACGAATTGATCTTTACATTCAATTGTAAAAACATTGATCTTTACAATCAATTGTAAAAACATTGATCTTTACAATCAATTGCAAAAACATTGATCTTTACAATCCATTGTAAAAACATTGATCTTTACAATCCATTGTAAAAACATTGGTCTTTACAATCCATTGTAAAAACATTGGTCTTTACAATCCATTGTAAAAACATTGGTCTTTCAAGGTCCCTGTTAATATCCATTGCAAAAACATTGATCTTTACAATCCATTGTAAAAACATTGGTCTTTTCAAGGTCACTGCTAATATCCATTGTAAAAACATTGGTCTTTTCAAGGTCACTGCTAATATCCATTGTAAAAACATTGGTCTTTTCAAGGTCACTGTTAATATCCATTGCAAAAACATTGATCTTTACAATCAATTGTAAAAACATTGATCTTTACAATCAATTGTAAAAACATTGATCTTTACAATCAATTGTAAAAACATTGATCTTTACAATCAATTGTAAAAACATTGGTCTTTACAATCAATTGTAAAAACATTGATCTTTACAATCCATTGTAAAAACATTGGTCTTTACAACCCGTTAAATCCATTGTAAAAACATTGATCTTTACAATCCATTGTAAAAACATTGATTTTTTCAAGGTCACTATTAAAATCCATTGCAAAAACATTGATCTTTTTCTCAAAAAAAATATATATTTAATTAAAATGATCTTAACGTTTATAGGATTGATATTATTTATTCAATAAGGTCGCACGCGATTTCGCGTCCTTATTTTAGGTATATTAGACACCTGCACAAGCAACGGTTCTCCTTTATCGTCACGTTGCAGAGTTTATCGATTATGGTGGAGGGGGGAAGAGCCTCCCTTCAGCGTATTTTTTAATTTCAAAAGGCCAAACCGGTTGTCTAATATACCTAATGCCCTTTGTGTAATTTTATCATACAAATAATCGACAATGTAAATATTTTTTTTCTGTTTGTTCCTGTATCTTTGTTTCTTTTTTAAATTTTTCATTAAAGAAACAGAGATTATTTATTAATTTATTAGAAAAAAGAAAATTGTGTAACACCTTCCTCCTTCGGTGTAATTTTTTTCACAGGATAGTTGTTATCTTCATCTCTCTCTTCTCCAAGTAATGTACCAATAATTTATTTATATATTGTTATTAAAAATAAATATTCAAATGACTTTTTTTTCTTTTTTTTTAATTAAAATTTATTTATTTTTTTATTTATCGGTTATTTCATGCAACGCTATTGGTATTATTTACTAGTTGAACGCGTTAATCTTAACTTAACAATTGGAAAATGAGGATTATTAATGGAAAATCAATAGATGCATGTTAAAAACTGAGAACAATATTTAGTAATTGAAGATTTGAATCATTTTAAATTATTTTAAAAATTATATTTTATCAATTTAAAAATTGAATAATTAAATCTCACATTTATTTTTTTTATAATTTGTCATATATATTAAATTTCAACTTTCCTATTTTTGTCGTCACGGCTTGTAGCGTCACGGCCTATGACGTCATTGCTTGTAACGCGACATGCTGATAAAGGAGCGAAAAAATTAGAGGCCATCGATTAAAAGTTTCACTTAAAAAAAAAAAAAAATCTAGAAACATTTAACGTCACGTGAGTATTTTTTAAATGCTTTAAATTTTTACATTCTAATAATTGAGAGATTTATAAAAGATGGATGTAGAGTAGAAAGAAAGCAAAAGAAGAAATAGATGGTCTTGACGAAGACCGAAACGTCAGCATAGGATAAATGGAAATAATTATTTTTCTTGAATCATCAACTCTTCATCTAGTTATAAATACCGAAACTTTGGAAATTTGAATAGGTTTTTTTCTTCTGGGACTGGTTTAAAATTTTCAGCTCAATCATCAGAGGCTAATGGATCTAGAGGTTAAGAGCGCTTATTTTTATTTTATTTTTTTCTATTTCGATTTTCATTGATCTCATGTTACTTTAGGTGAAATTAGATACCTGAAAATTTTTCATCTCGAAAGCTAACAAAAAAGGGGGGTTATCTGGAGTGACTAGTCGCACAGCACCCTATTTTTTCTTGATTTCGGTAATTTAAAGGCGCATTCTGTACTCGTTTGCCAGAATATAAATAGAAATCAAAATTTTTAAGTATTAATTTTTAAAATTTTACATTCAAAATGCATTTAAAAAAAAAAAAGAAAGTATTTTTTCAAATCTCAATTAATTACCCCCTTTACCCTCCCCCCCTTGTATCCGCCCATGGGCAGAAGCAACTCCCCCATACATGCCTGACCAAAGGAAAAACGTAAATTAAACTACTAGGCCTATAAAAAAAAAATAATCAATTTTCGTTTTTGTTAAAATTTTTTTAAAATAAAATAAAATAAACTTATTTTTATTTTTTATACAAGGTCATTCAATAAGTCCCTAGGATAAGTAAGAAAAAAACAAAATTTTGACTAAACGCCTTTTTTGGAGGGCGATACAACGAGTATAGCGATTTTCCAACTTTTATAGTACAATTTATCTTTCTCGTCAAAATAGGCATCAGTTTCAGCGATTACTTCATCATTGGACTTAAATTTAATAAAAACTGGATGGAGCAGAGTTCGGATAATGTTTATCAAGCCATTGTTTGGTTTCCACTGTATTTTTTTTCATCAAAAAGCAATACTTTATTAAAACTCGAAATTCACTTTTTTCCATTTTTTTTTTCAGTTGCTTCACATAAAATTCTATAACTCACGAATCAAGAGTTAGATTGCTGTCAAATTTATACACGTATCGTTTGAAGGTTAGTACTAAATAAAAATCATATGAAAAAAATTCTAGTAACGCCATCTATATATCATCCTACGGACTTATTGAATGACCATTTACAATATTAGTCCAGTTGATATAATGAAAAAATAGGGTAATAGCTGGAAAATATTAATTAAAATATAAAATATAAATAAATAAAATTTTTATAGGTTTTTTGGGGATACTCTAGCATATATCGGGAAAAAATAGAATAAAATTATTAAATGAAAAAGAAAAAATTGAAGAGATTTATGCAGAGGAACTTTAAAAGATGAAACAATGTAAATATATCTCTTTTTAGATCCCAAATTTTCGACCTCAAGGACCAAAGTTGTAGAGCATGAATTTTGCTAAAATTTAATACATAAAATAAATTTTTAGACTCAATATTATTACTAGGGCTCGGATTTATAGGCACTAAAAATTATTAAAATAGGCACTTAAAAAGGCACTTAAAAGGCATTATTTAAGAAATAATATAAAAAAATTTAAAAAATGGATGTCTTATTTTTGGTAATCTGGTGTGACTCGTCGCACAGCACACAATTTTTTCTTAATTTCGGTAATTCTGTACTTGTTTGCCGGAATATAAATACAAATCAAATTTTTAAGTATTAATTTTTAAAATTTTACATTAAAAATAAATTTTTTTTTTTTTAAAAAAAAAAAAAAAAGTATTTTTTTCAAATTTGGGGGGAGGGGGTTAATTACCCCCTTTACCCTCCTCCTCCCCTTGAAATATTTTCTTGATATTCCAAAAACTTTAAATTTAGGCTATGTATAGCTTGAAATTGGCTATTTGAACTTCTTAAAATAGGCATTTATAGATGAAATGGGCACTAAAACCCAGAATCGGCCAAAATAGGCATTATAGGCACTAACAAATGCCTCTTCTTTATTCAGAATTTCATGAAACGTATATATATCATATTAGCCCAAATTTTAAGCCATAAATAAAAAAAAAGGTAAATAGGGCGAAATCCGAGCCTTAATTATTACCTGAGCTGCGGCCCGTCAAATTTAGACAAAAAATTTTACATTTTGTTTAACTTTGACGGCCTTATTTCGGTTAATATTGGGTCTACAAATTCATTTTATATACCAAATTTTAGCATATTTAATGCTCTACAATTTTGTATTCTGCTATGGTACACAGAACATGCTTAGTTTACGAGATATAAGCGAAAAACTGAAAAAAGTCCAAAATTTTGAAGTTTTTGACCATTGAGGGGGTCGAAAATTTAGAATATATTGCCCCCAAATTGACCTGTACATATTATAATATATAGCAATTTGAATTTTTTCTCTCCTGGGGGTTAAAACACTGAAATCCCCCCCTAGTTGCGCCACTGCAATTAATATTCCTAATAATACATTTTTTGTTTTTTGGAAGCATTAAATTTCTTGCAAATTCCCTTGTAAGGTGAAAGAAAGAGAGGGGGGGGTTGATTACAATTGAGAGGATGCGTAATGAGAGAATGAGTGCACCAAGCAGCAGCAGCAGCAGGAGGGGCCGACCGGCCGATGATGACGTCAGCGCCGGCGCCGGTTTAGTTAAGAGCTGACCGACAACAGGACGACGACGACGACGACGGCAGTCGACGCGAGGCCCGCCGTCTGGCCGCCCGCCCGCCGCCACCGACGTTGTCGTTGTCGTCGTCGTCAACCCGAACGCCGCTTCTTAACCGGGGAATGCGCCACGCCGCGGCATGACCATCCTCACAGGTACGCGTTATAAACGTCCATTAATCTCTCATCTCATTAACTCACATGACAAATACAAATAAATAAATAAATAACAAAACATTTGAAAAAAAAAATCAAAATTCTTCGTTCTAATTTTATAATACGAAAATTCTTTCACTTTATTTTTTTTCTTAATTCATTTGTTAGGTTTAATTATTAAAATTTTTTATTTTTATGGAATTTAATTAAGTAATTATATTTTGTGAGATTTAATTGTTATTTTTTTTTTTAATTTGATTTAATTGTTTGTTTGTTTTTTCTTTTCATTATTTCTTAATAATTTAAATAATATAATTTCATTGTTATTAATTATATGTATTTGTAGGCTTTAATTGTTATTATTATTTTTTTTATTTAATTTAATTTAATAATTTAATTGTTTTTTTCATTATTTCTAATAATTTAAATAATATAATTTAATTTATTAATTATATGTTAGTTGTGAGATTTAATTATTAAATTTCATATTTTTTTATTTAAATGAAATTTAATTGTACAAAATTCATGTTAATAAATAGATATAGACTACATAATACCAATAAATAAAAATTTTAATTTTGTTTTTCTCACTCGGTTTTTTTTTTTTTTTTTTTTTTTGTATAAGAGAAAATAAAAATCACATAATATCACGTATGTTTTTCGAGACGAATAATGAAATTGGATTTACATCAATTAAACTATAGAAAAAAAAATGCATCATAACTAGGCGATATGTTTCAATTTTTTTTCGTGTTGAAAGTGAAATAATTCACGTATTTCGACATGACTGTCATCTTCACAAGTGTATTATTATTATACAAGTGCCTGGATCCCAATATGCTATATATCTTAATTAAAATACTTAGTTATCTTTAAAATCTAAATTGTCTGAGATGCAGAAAAATGATTTTACAAATAAACCAAACCATGGGTCATTTGAAATATCAATTAGGTCCCTAATACCATGTTCCAGCATGGTGCCTTCTAATAAAAACAAAAACCACTGTCAACGACAACATGAATACAAGAGAGTAAAATGCTGAATCAACTTTGGCGCCCCTTACAATGAGTGCTTTTATTATTTTCCCCTTTTCGGCACCCCCAGAAAACCGCACAGGCCTTAGGCCGGCCCTCCACCAATACAAAACGGATCTGATTAAGCTAAATCCTATATACCTACATTATAATTTATTCATTCTCCAATAGGTTTTTTTTTTTATCACAAATATAATAATATATAAATCGTTGTGATCACTCAGGGCCGGATCTAGGGGGAGAGGCCATGTGCCCCGAGCGGCACATATCACAAGAGTGAAGGCTAATATTTTCAGAATAGGTGCATTTTATTGATGGAAAGATACTCTAGAGTCAGCACTTCCAGTACCGGGGCCTTTGGCGGGAATAAGCAGGTAAAGTTGCTGGAAGATGGTTTTTCGCAAATATCTCAAAAACTATGCGGTTTTCAGCAAAAATTAATCTATTCAAAAATAATTAAAAAT
>JAKCPI010030553.1:0-27265 GCA_023213315.1 Euborellia annulipes
TTTTTTTTTAAACTCATAGGATTTGAAAGTGAGAGTATATCTGGACTAGGGTTTGGACACCGGTGGAAGCCGAAACCGGTAAACCGGGTTTTTGGCTAATTTTCAAAAACCGAGAAACCGAGTTTTTCCCAACAGCCAAAATTGGTTTTTTTTTTTTTAATTTTTTATTCAGTTATACTTGTATTCAAATTATAAATTAGCCCGTGACCCTGGCTCCAAGAGATTTCATTTGTATTGGCTATCAATCATTTGAAATAAATAGGGATGGGGTCTAAATGGCCTTAGATGTCGAAAAAGATCTTAAGCAAATTAAAAAAAAAAAAAAATTATAAATTATTTATATTTTCCCCTTTTTTCTAATACTTAAATAATCTATATATAATAATAGCGGAGTGTCTGTCTGTCTGTCTGTCAATCCGTCTATCTCGCTCTGTTTGACCAACTTTCTTTTGGAATGACGAAATTTTGCAGTCTTATAGAAACCCAGGCAGTCGAATGATTTTATTTAAGCCATTTGGATACCAAATGCGCTTAAATAAGAATGCCTGGACCCCAATAGATAATAACATTAATAACGGTTATCGTTTTAAGTCTAATGTGACCTAAGTTACCGAAAGACTGTGTATGGGTGTGTGTTTAAGAAAAAGTGTGAGTGAATTGAAGAAATAAAGTGGCTGTTATATTAACAATTAGAGGATAAAGAGGTATTAAAACCGAAACTGTTTCCTCACCAGTTTCATTTCGTGGAGACTAACTACCTGCCTGCTTGCTCCTTTATCATCTTATTGTTAAAAGCGTGAGTGTTTTAAAAAAATAAAAAATAATAATAATTTTCTTTACATAATTAAGAAAAGGGGACGGTCCGTTTATATTCTATAAAATTTTGCGTTGAATATTTTTTTATTTTTTTTTTTCCTTTATTTATTTAAGGAACATTTTTTTGTTTATTAAGGTTGCCCTTGAAATATGAATTTAGCCTTATCTTATGTATGTATTAAAATTAATAATAGGGGTCAAAGGATCTTTTTCCGTACCAGACCATAAAATATTTCTAAATTATGATTATTATGTATACCAATTAATTTAACTTCTAAAAATGGTGGTGCGTTCTAATTATCTTTAAAAAAAAACCGGTTTAAAACCGGTTTACCGGTTTTTTCCGCTTTGTAAAAACCAAAAAACCGGTTTTCAAAATTTTCGGTTTTTTCCAAACCCTAATCTGGACATTTTCTAAAGCAGTTCGATGCACTTGTCAAAAAACTCTTGAGAACGACTTCGAAGAATTCGAGCTCTACTTAAGTTTGGATAATTTTGGCATGTTCTCATAGCACCTGGTAGTCGAGCAGAAGCGGTTCGATTCTTATTGGCTGCAATATTTTTATTTTTTATTTATTAATAAACTATCTTATTTTAACATTCCTAATATAGAATAGAAAGAATCGAACCAGTGACTCCTTGTTTAGAGGGTTGGTGCTGCGGCATGACAACATTATCCGATTTTTTTAGAACTAGTAAATCTCAATTTTCTCGACTGTTTTTTTGTGAGGGGCATCCGTACTGCTTTAGGAAATTGATGTCCAGATATATTCACATTCAGATACTATTGCCGGGTCGCAAGAACGTGTTTAACGGTTCGTTAAACGCTTATTGGATTAAACCTTCCGCTAAATAATTTTGGGTTGCAAGAACGTATTTAAAGGTGATTGGTTCGTAAAGGGCTGTATTTAAGCTAAAGGGTTGAAATTCGGAGCTTTAAGCTATAAAGTATCCACTAACCTGATTTGTTTCATTGAAATAAATAAGAATTTGGTGACTATATTATCACGTGAGAGAGGTATGATAGAAATGCATTAATTTAATTGAGTTTTCTTTAGTTTCTGAAACGTATTAAGCGATATTATTAATTATTATAGATATTCATCTGATGAAGAGAAAAAGTGAGGTTATAGTATATTCCCAGTTTCTTTATAGTTTAACATCTGACAGTCAGAGCAAACAACGTATTTATTATTTTTATTTTACGATATTTAAATATTTAAACATTTTTTTTGTTTTGTAACCTAATATTAACAATTAAAATTTAAAGAATACAAATATACTTACTATTTTTATTTCTTTTATAATTTTGGTACTATTATAAATTATACAATTTGACAATGCGCCCTTTGCGGTCAAATGGCCAACTACATAGAGAGCTGTCATTTTTCGGTGGCCCAATCGTTTTGCATCTATCTATATATCTTAACAGTAGGGAATAGTTAACGGTTCCTTTAAAGTTGCTTTAGCAACAGCCTATAATTTTTAAAGCCCAAAGCGATGTTTACTAACAGGCTAGGGGGAGTATCCTCCACCTCCAGGTCCCTCAGCACCCTCTCCTTTTCGAAGAATACATCACTGAGAGTTTTTTCTTTCTATTAATGAAATTCATAGCAATTGCATTTACTCTGTTGACATTCAATTGAATGACTCAATTTGTCCAATGCAAGTCGACATGAAAAGATTACGAAATCAAAAGTTGATTAGGAACAAATTCACTTACACTTGTCACTGAATGAGTGAGTGACACTTAAAACTTAATAAATTTATTTTTAATTTCATGTCTTATTTTATAGAAAAGAAAGAGATGGATTTTATTTACCATTATCTCGACCTCGCATCACATTCAATGCAGCTAAATCTCTTCTAGAGAATTCCATTGGGCCAAATAATTTATCACGGACATCTTGACACAGAATAGTATCCTCTGCTTCGGCTATTTGTGATGTCATCCCAAGAAGTAACTCTTCAAGTGAACCAGCTCCAACCTTTAAAAAAAAAATCAACATTCATTAATGGTATTTTTTTTATTTTAATTTTAATTTTGTTTAAGATCTATTTCGTCATTTAAATCGCGTCAATTTATTCCTACCCAATCTCGGGATGCGAACCCTTGACCTCTGGCACCAGAAGTTAATGCCCTACTTCTGTTTAGGGTCACCATCTTCTTACTTTTAACCCCAATTATAGAGAAGGACCTCAAGGGGGAGAGAAGTAAGAACCTTACTGTTATTAATTACCATTGAACAATCCCAGCTCCTCCACCATGAAGCTTATAATTGGAGGGAAAAGGGAGCAAGGGGGAAGAAGCAAAAGATCTTACTTCTATGCCTTCCCAATGAACAACCCCAGCTCCTCCACCATGAAGCTTATAATTGGAGGATAAAAGGAGCGCAAGGGGGAAGAAGCAAAGATCTTACTTCTATGCCTTCCCAATGAACAATCCCAGCTCCTCCACCATGAACCTTAATATTGGAGGAAAAAAGGAGGGCAAGGGGGGAAGATGGAAGGAATCTTACTCCTATTTCTTCCCTATTGAACAATCCCAGCTCCTCCACCATGAAGCTTAATATTGGAGAAAAAAGGAGCGCAAGGGGGGAATAAGCAAGGATCTTATTCCCATTTCTTCCCAAAGGACAATCCCAGCTCCTCCACCATTAAGCTTATAATTGGAGAAAAAAGGAGCGCAAAATTCTGATTATGAGAGGGTTTCGGTATTTTTATTTTTTTAGGATTCTGATTTTAGAATTTATTCGAATAGCTGAATGTTGATATTAAAATTTGGTAGAAAGATTTTAGAATTTGAGATAAATTAAATTCTCTAATAAAGACCATTTAAATAAAAATGCGTAATATAGAGATTATTTTCAAAAAAGTAGAAAAAAAAACTGCAAACTTGCAGGCATGGGCGTAACTAGGGGGTGCCGGGGTGGGCCTGCCCCCCCCCCCCAGAAAGCTTCCTGCCCCAAGAAAAATTGAGAAAATATGGGGCTTTCCAGGCCCCCCGGAGGATAGCTGGTCCCATGGCCCCACCCCAGCCAAATTGTCTAGTTACGCCCATGATTGCAGGTCTTCTAGATAAATCAATTCTTTTCTAAATGGTTATATAATTGAGTAAATTTGGTCAAGTACATTTAGAGATTTTCTAATTATAAATGCAGCTCTGGTCGAATGATCTTAAAGCATTTGAGAGTAAGGTTGAACAGCCCAAAAAAAGGTGTTAATTAATTTATTTGATTAAATAAACAAAAAGGTCACCCAACTAATTACGAGCTGTAAAAAGTTAATCGATTTATTGGTGGGGAAAGTTGACATCTGGCCGTTTTATTGGCGCCCACTTACCCACTCATGAGCGTCCCACCAAGAGGAACAAAGTCGCACCGCTTCTTTCCGAAAATGACACTCGCCGGGCTTATTGGCACGTTGACGGCGATAGATCCCAGGCGGCAGCAAAGTATGGCCATAACGAAAGGCGGCCGCCTGAAACGCCTGTGCCAAGCCTGGATGCAAATCGGGCCGATAGCCTAAATAGGTTGGCAGACGTTTCCCATTGCCGAGCAACGCCGGGACGTATTCATAAGCGATAACACTCTGCAACGAGGCGATCAAAAGACGCCGAGCACGGGCAAAGATCTCTTCATCCGGCCAATGGGGATGCATCCGTGATACTCGTGTCGCCAGCGTGTTATGCCAACGGTGAAGAACGACCGCTAGAGCGAGCAGAGCGGGATTTTGATTGGTTCGTGGATCACCAAGAAGATAGAGACGTTCCGGTGAACCGGCACGTAATAAATGTGGAGCGGGTTGATTGTGCAGTGGCACACGTGGTCCATTACGCAACGGCATCCCTGTTGTTGGATCTGACCTATTAAGAAAAAAAAAGTTCTATCAATTATTAAAAAAAAAATGGATGTCTTTCATTTATTTCTATTTATTGCTAAACTTTCTGTTTGATAGGAGGGAGGGGGGGGGGGGCAAAAATCTGAGGAACCCCCCCCCCCCCGCCACTCCAAAACTAAAGCTTCTATTAACTGGTTGTTACGAATATGAAGTGAAACCTATTGCTACAACGTGAAGTATATTTCAAACTAGTGAAATTGCAGGTGACCAAGGACAGATCGGGAGGAGTTTTTCGGGAAGAGAGGGGTGTAATCTGGTGTGACTAGTCGCAGAGCACACTACTTTCTTTTATTTTCTGAAATTTAAAGTTGTATTCTGTACCAGATTTTTTTGTGTCGAAATAGATTTGAACACACAGATAATCTTTTGAACGTAGGTTCTGGTTGAAACATTTTGTAAATTAAAATTAATAATTTAGTGAATAGAATAGAATATTTAGTAGAAGTTAAAATTTTGCTGGGACAGATCGTTGAGGTATTGGATATGGAGAAAATATACACCAGCGAGTTGCTTTCCACAATTAAAATAATTTACTGGACTGTTCCAGTTGATGCACTGAAGATGGATTGCGTAGGCATTCCGAAATATTTGCAGAATAAATTATTTTAATTGTGGAAAGCAACTCGCTGGTGTATATTTTCTCCATATCCAATACCTCATCGAATAGAATATTTGTTTCAATTATATTTATATTTATATTCAGCGGCATAACTAGCCTTTGAGGGCGGAGGAGACGAAGCTCAACTAGGGCGGACAAAGTTGTAATAAAATTTAAAAGAAAACTATCACTGTTTTTGGACAATTTATGGAAAGAATATGATAAAATCACCGTCCCTAGGCTATATCTTGGATGCCCTTGGGCGCGAGGGGCAGTGGTGTAATGTATTTTTTAGCTGGGCCCTCCGCTACCTTTTTTTCGGGCCCCACGAAAGAGCGAGCGCCCCCCTTTGCCCCCACCTAGTTACGCTACTGTTTGTATTAATATTTTTGTAATAAATATCTTTCTATTCTAGCTTAATTTGTTTATTTAATTTTAATTTAGAAAAAAAAGAAAATAAAATAAAAATATACTTCCAAAGAAATAAATAATATACCGAAGGGTTCCATTAACGAAAGAGCGAAGCGCCGACGCCCAGGCTTCGCTTGTGCTATAGACAAAAGAGGCGTCCAGCCATCCAGTCGCTCTATTGGTTTGCTCTCGAGGCGCGTTCGGACTCTGTCCTGTTTCAGGATCATATTCGGCACGATGGAAGGGAATAGAACGACCTCCTTTGCAATCAGGATCGTACATGTGATCGCATTTCGGAACGGAGATACGAACTAATTCGATTGGACATCCGGGCTCCGAGGCCATCAAAATCTCTGAGCTCACCACCTAGAAGAGAACAGAAACAACAACAAATAAATGAGAGATTGTTGTGCAATAGGAATGTTTCGCAATTTCGACTGAAAATCCCAAAAAAGGTGCGCGTCTCGGGGTGCTAATTTTGGGACTTTCCAGCGGCCACAATTTTGAAGCTATTGACCTCAAATTTTTTTAAATTAAAGCTATTTAAAATATCTACAACTTATAGAAGCCCTTTTTTTGATTTTCGAAAAAATAAAACTTTTTTTTAGATTAATCGCATTAAATAAAAAATATTTTAAAAAAAATCCGCTCTATATCTTGTAGATAATTAAATTAGTAATCATTGTGTTAAAGAATAATTAATTTTTTACCCTTAATTAATTAGCTGGAATCTTTAAAATGAAATGGAATAAATCCCTTGTATTACTATGGGAAACACTAACGCCATCTCTTGCCGCCTCGAGTAACTCGGTACTGAATCGTCTTCTAACGGCTTTTCGAGACTCGCACCTTAAGTTTAGTTGGGACCATATTTTTGGATAACGAGATGTCACTTGCAATGAAAACTGACATTCTAGCCTTAAAATGCCAGTTATATGCCAGAGTTGCCTCCTCTGGGACAAATTCACTACAGGAAGGTGCGCCCAACTAAACTTAATGGCAATTTTGGGATTTTCAGTCCAAATTTCGAAACTATAAGGTGAAAACTGGACAAACCAGAAAACAAGAAAAAATATGGGGATTGACTTCCCCGAGACTTTCTCGTATATTCTTTTGGAATTACGTCTGTGGTGTGTGTGTGAACACGATTGCTTAAAAACCAAAGCAGCTAGATAGATGAAATTTGGTATATGCTCCTTACACTAAAATTGTAGATTTCTATCAACTTTTGGAGTAAATAAGTCACTTGGAAGTAGTACTTTACTTAAAAAGTTTTTTCAAAAATTTTGAAATTTTCAATTTCTTTGTTATATTATGATAAATTACTCAATTTTAAAAAGTTTTTATTCTTTGACATTTTTACGAAAACTGAATAGTTTTTGAAATAATCAAAGAAGAAATAGAAAATATTCGTTAATTTTGATAAAAAATCAAAACAAATTCAAACAGGTGTCATTAAAAAAACTGATTTGATCAATTAATAATTTTAAAATAACCTAGTGTTTTTGTTTTTTTTTTTTATTTCTATATATACTGAAATAAAAAAAAATAAAAAAAAAAAATAGATAATTTCAAAGTATAAAATAAAAGACGCTACATTTCCTAATAAAAGAATAGAAAGTTGTACAAATATTCATCATCATAATCGTCATCATCATTCATGATGATTCGAAAATAAACTTCTAAGAACCAAAAAAAAAAAAAAGGATTGAGTGGCATTTAATTTTCAAAGTTGAGGTCATCATGTTTTTTTTTTTCATTTCCCTCTATCTCTCTATAAAGGACAGACAGACAGACAGACAGACATGTCAATTACCTTGAAATTTCACACAATAAATTTTTAATTCTTCCGGATGACATTTACAGGGCAAATTCTCTGTTTTGTTTTTATATAACAAGTTATATGGGCAGGTTTAATTAAATCTCTATATAATAAAATTTGGAATAGAAATAGTTAACAAACTTCCTTTAGCCTTGGATTAACAATTATTAATTATGGAGTATAAATTCGAAAATCCGAATATATAAATCGTCATTCAATTTTTGTTTCGTTTTTTTTTTCTCCCAAAGGTTAAAAAATTAAATGGCTCAAAGATGCAAATCAAGAAGGAGAAACAAATAATGACTTTCCTAAAAATAAAACCAATTCTAAACCCGTCATCAGAAAATTCTGTAAACATTGCAAAAAACCCCATAAAAATCGGTCAAGTAGTTTCAGAATAAATACATTTTATAAATAATACAAAATTAAAAGAATTAAATCTCACAATTATTATTCTATAATTAATGATATAAATTAAATTTTATAAATAATTGGAATAATTTTCTTCCCTACACGTTATTTAAATATAATTAATTTGTGAGATTCAATTATTTACATTTCACATAAAAGTTATTAAAAAAACCAAAATATCTTATTATAAAAAATATCGTGGAAACCCCCCTCCCCCCCCCCTTTGGAATATTTAATCTTATTTTTTTTCACCTATTTATACTATTAGAGAGGCTCAATTTTAAATTTTTTTTAAATCAAATGGTAAATAAAGAATTTAATTTTTAAGGGGTGGAAATACTATATTTATTTTAATGATTTAATTAATTATATAGAGAATATAATAAGTTTTTAACGATTTTCTAAGGACCTGTTGATTCCTCATTTGTTTACTTTTCATTTTTTACTAATTTTTCCTTTTTTTTTTTTTTTGAAATTAATTAATAATTAATATCATCAAAATGACCTTTAACGCGCATATCGTGGATATATTTCTATTAGTTTCATTTAAACTTTGTTTCATTCTTTCTAAAAAGGACTTTTATACAATTTTGTTTGTTTATTTTTCAATTTTTTGTTGAATTTTATGTCAAAAAAATCACTAAGCATCTGTTGATTTTTTTTTCATTTTCTCTTTATTTAATATTTTTACTTTTACTTCGTTGATTCTCGTTGAAACATTTTGTAAGTTAAAATTAAATATTTAATTTTAAAGCAACTTTTATACGATTTTTTCATTTGTTTACATTTCAATTTTTTGTTTACTTTATAACTAAATAAATAATTATTAAAATAAAAAAAGACAACAAGGGTGAATGAAAATAAATAAATTTTGTAAATAAAATTAACAATTATTCAATCATTATTATTACTTAATAATTTAATCGAGACTGAACCCCATGAAGATAGTCGCATAGTCGACCAAAATGTTGCTCTGGGTTCGATAAAAAAAATAATCATAGCTGCTTAGCATTTTATTTATCCTGCTAAATAATTTAATAATGGTTAAGAAAAATTTATTTTTATTTTATTCTTCTAATATTTTATTTTTTAGTATTTAATATAAAAAATCTGGTGTGACTGGCGACACACACAACTCTCTTCCTTCGGTAATCGAAAGTTGTGTTCTGTGTACACCAGAATTTTTGTGTCGACATATATTTAGTTCCGACAGTACGGAACATTGGAATTCAGATGTAAAATTTATAAGTATGGAAAAATATTTATATTTTGTTACCATGGCAACCATTTCTCCTATCCTTCCCTATGAAATACAAGAGTAAAGTGGTCTTCAGAAGATTTCAATCGCAAAATGAGAATATACATTTTAAAGATCATCTGAAAAATAATTGATTTTTGAATTAAAAAAAAATCGTTGGAGCAAATTTTGAGAAAATCGAAAAAAACTGAAAAAGTGCATCAGTAAAAGTACTAGTACTTTTTGGCCGATTTTTGATTAAAAGCTTATTTTTCCGGTCCCGGGGGTGTTTAACTTAAATATAAAATTTCAACCTCATAGCTCAAATTCCTTCATGCTTAAAATTGAACACACACACACACACCCACACACACCCACCCACCCACCCACCCACAGACAGACCATGTCGCGAAAACCAGTTTTTTGGATTCAGGGGACCTCAAAACGTGAAGATCCATCAAAATCTCGACATCGAATTTTGACATGAATCCAATACTTTCTCTCTATATATATATTACATATATACATAGGTAAGAGAAAGTAAAAAACATCTAATAAAATTTGTTTAATTTTTTATGTAAATTAGGATTAGCTAATCACAAATATTAAAAAGTATAGAATCAAGGTCAAAAAATTATTCTTTGATTTCACCCTCAATTACAAACAAACAAAAAAACTTTAATTTGAAACTGTTTTTATTAAAAGACTGTCTTTTTGAAAAACTTTTAAGAATCATCTCATGATTCACCCTGTATTTATTTATTTAAATTGTCAGAAAATAAAGAGGATGTAGAGCGATATATATATATATATATATAACCTCTTATTCACATTAAAGTGAGAAAGTGCAAGAATTTTTTTAATTTTAATTAATAAATTCCCGTACAAGTCGCAAGACTCAATCCAGGAAGGGAGGAGGTCCGACGACTACCTTGAATTATTATAAAAATAATAAATAAATACTAAAGGAGTCATAATAAGTGCAATTCCTTTTTCCTAATTCTTTTTTAATTGAGTTCATTTAAGTGAAAAAAAAAACAACAAATATTCAAACTGAAACGTGTTGGAATTTTTTTTGAACTAAAATGGAAAAAGATCAAATTTAAAAAAAATATATATATTTTTAGAGCCTTGAAAAAAACCAATAACCTCTTCAAGTTCATTGAATGGATAAATTAGAATATTATTATTATTATAAGAAAAAAAAGAAAACAACAAGAGGAGGAAGCATGGATGGAATGACGTCATCGTTTAACAAAAAAAAGTCTCAAGGTCAGCATCTTTTAGATTAGATACAAAAAAACATCTGGTGTGATTGGTCGCACATACCGTGTCGACTCACTAGACTATTATAAGGAATTTTTCAATGCGGTTTTTTTTTTAAATGAATTAAATTCATAAGAGATTATTGGGACATCGAGCTATAATTTGTTTAATGACTTATTAAAAAATTATCGAAAATTTTTTTTTTAAAAATTTTTAATTTTGTTATTTTTAAGGGGGGTAGGGGGTAATTAATTTTATTGTTATCAAGCAAATACAAAAAAAAAAAACAATCTGTCCCAATAATCTTTAATTTTTTTTTTAAATTTAAAAATGAATGTATTGTTATTATTAATCACATATTAATTAAGAAATTGTTAAAATAAGCTTAGATGATTTATTTAAAAATCAACTGTCAAATTAGTTCAGCATTCTTGCAATAGATGGCAGGCTAGTCTAACAGCCGATATAGTGTTAGCCTATATTTGGCCTATATTTATATATTTTTATGCTTTTATAAAAGATACATAATATATAATAACATTTATAAAGTATTTATTGTTAAAAGATCAATGAAAATCAACCAAATGCATTAAATATTATTAGCTACCATTCTGACATCTCTTGGCAAATTTTTGAATTACTTGATTTTTTGGGCATACTTATATTTTAGATAAAGAGAGTAGACCGTAGTTGTAGTACCTGTCCGAAAAAGGCGAGTAGAGCAGTTCGATTGTGATGTGAACGCAAACCATCTTCACCGCGCATCAGAAGTTGAGAGAGAACTCGGGCACTTGGCCGATCTTGGCCAGCTGGCATGTACACTCCGTCCCAATATTGGGCGGCTGCACGTCGAACTAATCTCTGATCTAAAAACAAACAAACAAACATTACATTTTACAAAAAAAAAAAAAAGGACTAAAATTGGTGTTATGGAGTCATATTAAAAAATGAGATTTTGATGGAAATGTAAGTTTTGAGGTCCCCCTGGACAAAATATCTCAAGAACGAAAAGAGCTAGGAGATTGAAATTTTATATTTAAGTAAGGATTCGTAGGCACTTTGCAGCCAGGAGAGGAAGATTGTTCGGATAGTACCTCGTAAGTCATAATAGAATCTAAATTTTTTTTTCAATAAAATGAAAAATTTGAATGCCAAAATTCCTTATTATAATTTAGTCGTGACCTATCATAGTTTATAATTGGATTAAGTTAATAATTTAATTACCAAAAATAATAAATGAATGACTTTTGACTTGAGCAGTTTTTCACGTAATATAGAACTGGCAACATTGCATTCATCAACTATCTATTTTAAATCTTAAATGCCTTCAATTTTATTTTATTTAATATATTACAATGATTAATGCAAATCAGTTTAAACACAATGGACGATTTGCGAGAAAAAATATCGTCAAATTGGAAAAAAAATTTAACTGACATCGAGAAAAGACAATTATTTTATGCGACGTTGCCAGGCTGGTTGCTCTGAGTCCTCATTTTTAAATATTGGCGACTGTCATTTTCGAGTATTTTTTTGACCTTCTTGTTAAAATATCTTTAAAAGCCCTCGGCAGAAACTTTTGATTTTATGTTTAACGTATTTCTCGGAATGTAAGTTTTTTTTTTTACCTAATGCCCTGCGTCAGATCTGCTTCAAAATTTTATTTTATATGTATGTATTGATAATAGTCCAAGCAGCAAGTAAAGGATAATATTTTTTGTACAAATCAAATGAGTAAAGAAAAATTGTATTTAATTGCAATGAATATTAAAATATCTAAGATCGTGTATAATTGACAATATTTTGCCCTGATGAAGGTCGTGTTTGGCGACCGAAACGTCGGCAAATAGAGATTAAATAAAATATTTTTTTTATTTAATCTTCTGGCTGCAAAGTCCCTGCGAATCCTGAGTAAATCTCCACAGCCATAAAACTTCTATATATATAATTCACTAATGCCCGTCTGTCTGTCACGCTCTATTTAGGCAACTACTTCCCGTTGGAATTTTGAAATGAAATTTTATATGCACAAAGAGGACCTTCTCGGGATTACAGGAAGATTATTTTTATCCCAAAATTCCTATAACTTTTTGAGTTATTAATTCTTAAAATTACGATTTCTCCCAAAGGAAATGTATAGAGAAATATTTATGTATTCCTTTCATTTGTGTATTCCATGAATGTAAACAAATCCTCAAGCAGGCACAGGATTGGAATGGAATAATTATAATTTTCTTTTCATAATTAAGTAGAAAGGGCGAGGGTCCGCCGTAGGCGCGAGCCAGCTCACGGGAGGTCTAGGGGGGCGAAGTCAATTTATAATTAAGTTAGGTACCCCCCTGGGACATGACACAAAGCTTTGAAAACAAAATTGGCCAAAGAGTACTAATACTTTACTGATGTACTTTTTCAGTTTGTTTTTTTTTTTTTCGATTTTCTCACAATTTGCTCCAACAAATTTGATTAAATCATCATCATCATTTCTTCATAAATCAATTATTTTTTAGATGTTCTTTAAAATGTATATTCTCATTTTGTCTGAAGATCACTTTACTCTTATACCTCATAGGAAAGATAGAACAAATGATTGTCTTGGTCACAGAATATAAATATTTTCCCCCTGTATATAAATTTTATATCTCGAATTCTATTTGAATATATCGGCGGAAACTAAACACACAAAAAGTCTGGTGTGACAAGCACAGAACACAACTTTCAATTACCAAAGGTAAGAGAAAGTTGTGTGCTGTGCGATCAATTACACCGGATTTTTAAATTTATTTTAGATTAATTAAGAAGGCTTAGTGACGTCAATCATTATTATATATGTGTGTGTGTGTGTGTGTGTCTTAATTCATTATTAAAATATAATTATTTTTATGTACATTCAATTCATTCATAAAAATTATTCAAGTGTAGGAAGCGAATGAAATTGTAATTAGAGAGTGAATCAGTTTCTAACAAGTGGATTAAATATCAAGAGTTAAATACTAGCAGCAGTGCCCGCTCTCGGTGGGGCAAGTTTATTACCAATTTGAGATCATATGAATTTAAAGGAGATTAGGCTATGACAAAAATTTTATATTAATATTTTTGGAGCTAACTAGGAGAAGTAGAAGGCAGATGGTGTAGTTCGGGCGAAGGAGTGGGGGTAATAAAATTTAATTAAAGTAAAAGTTGCTAGTGTTTTTGATAAATGAACGATCAACTGTTGATAGAATTGATTGATCATTAATCAAAGATTGATTTCAAATACAATTTCAAATAAATAAATGATGAAATATGAATTAAATTTTTATTATTAAATCAATTGAAATATTTGATTTAATTTAAGATATCAAAATTCTTATTATTTTTTTTTTTTCTCATTGGGAGGCTTCAAAAAAGACTCTAGGGGCTCGAAATTGAAAAAAAAAAAGAAAAGATGTAGAGCGTATATATCTATATATAACATCTTTGTTATTTATAAAATGAAAATAAAAATATTCACTAATCCTGAGAGACAATAATGATTTAATAGTATTATACCTGGTTTATTATTAATATTTGTCATTTATAAAAAATAAATTTTTTTAGAAAATATTTTATTACTTTCTTATTTTCTCATCATTCAATTATAATTAAGAAATATTTAATTTAAATATTTTTTTATATAATAATAATTATGAGATTTATTTATTCTTAATTAAATTTTAATTCTTAATTAAATATTAAAAAGAATAAAAAAGATTTAAATTCTTTCTTGAAAAAAATCTAAGGGATGTAGATCGTATATAAATATACGTATATTGTTTACGATTTATAAAGACAAAGATAATCCCATCGACTCTCCAAAACTACTAAACGGATTTTCATAGTTTCTTTTTTTTTAAATGTGTAAATAATTTTCCAGCACTCAGCGGGTATTTAAAAAATAACGTATACCAAAATTTTTCATGCAACGGAGAATTCTTGTCTTAAATATTGTGGAAAAAAAAATGATAATAAGATTTCACTGATTAAAATTTATTTATATGAGATTTAATTATTATTTTCCAATGAGAATATACATTTTAAAGAGTTTCTTAAAAAAATTAATTGATTTATGAATTTTAGTCGAAATCAAAAAATCGGCAAAATGAAATTGTAAAAGAACATTAATAAAGTAGGCCTACTAGTACTCTTTGGCCGATTTTGTTTAAAAACAAAAAAAGAGGGAAGAAAAAAGAAAAAAAAGTATTTGGAACATTTCCTATTCGATCATTAAAGTTTTTTTTTAAATAATTGCTTAAAACCAAGAGAATTCTTGTATTATTAATCAGTCTTCGGGGCATTTAACCTTTTTCTCTTTTTTGGACTCAGGGGACCTTAAAACGTGTATTTCCATCAAATTTTTTACATGAATGCAATACTCTATATATTAACATATATAAAAAAAAACAGAAAGTAAAGGTCGAGCAGACAATGGCAGAAACCGAGTAGCCGTTTAAAGTTCAAAATTGAATTGGTGGGGGTATTTACTCGTTCTAGCAAATGAAAAGCAGAGAGCAATTAAAATGGAATTCACACGATTTAACTATCCCTGTGATATTAGTCTCTTCCCATGTGTAGAGTTTAATTCTTCTCGAAAAAAAATAGAGTTCATTTTCGTGACTTTATCCGCTCAATATATCAATCAATCTATTTTGAAATCAACATCTTTGTATTAATATTGATGTCGGTGTGTCTGTTGATTCTAGAAAAAGGTTAAAAACCCCGAAGACTGATTAATAATACAAGAATTCTCTTGGTTTTATACAATTATTAAAAAAAAGACTTTAATGAACGAATAGGAAATGTTCCAAATACTTTTCTTCTTTTTCGGCTTTAAATTTAATATACAATTTAAAATGTCTATTATATTTGTAGATTCTAAAACAAAAATTACAAATTCAGACTTAAATGCTTCGTTTTTTTTTTTTTGCTTTGTTTTTTTGACAATAATACGAGTATAATGGATGCATTAAAGTCTCCAGGAATTTTTCTCTTCACTTTCTCATTTCAGAGGTGGACGAAGAACGGAAACGAGGAGGGCGGAGGGGGGGGAGTAATGTGTGGTCAAGTATTCATCCTTATGACCTATAAGTGAAAGTTATACTAATAATGTCTTTTACGACGACGATGACGACAAACGACGTACGAAATACGTAGTCAAATTATAAAATAACATTTTAAGAGAGAAATGTTAGGTGAAAACATGATTATAAAATCATTTGATAAAAATCAAACGATTATAAAAGTCAAATATCAAATCACGTTATAATAAATTTTCTTAGAAAAAAAAATAAATTAAAGGTGAAAACAAACAAAACAAATGACCGATATTAGAAGTTTATTTTATTCAAATGATGGTTTCAGAAGCTGAAAGGTTTGATAATATGGAATAAATTTGTCTCTAGGTTAAAAGCTTGAGGCGAAAATTATTTCTTCAGTTATAAACAAAGAGACTTTAGTGAAAGAATAAGAAACAATCCAATGCATTAAAGTCTCCAGTATTAAGTGGATCACACCGGGACTGACTTGTGTTTGACTGGAGTTCTAACCGAATCGAATTGAGGGGGGTCACACACTAAAACTTGACTAGAGTGACTAATCTTCTTCTCTGTTATTTGGTATATAAGTATGTCGAAGGATAAACAATGCTTTTACTTGAATGATACTATTTTCCTTCCCAGCAATTTATTTCTAAATAAACTTAATAAAAATAATTATCGTTATATCAAGAAATATTTTTACTAAATTTTAAGTAAAAATATTTCTTAATTGACTATTTAAAAAATAATATCTTATTAATTAAAAAAAATTTCGAATCTCTTTGTTTTGACTTAACATATATTTCCTGCAATTTTTAATAAAAAATAGAAGTTATCTCAATATTATTATTTATTTGTATTATTATTGCTTAAATAAAGCCTTATATTGCCAAAAATGTCTTTATTAAGGAACCGATCAAACAGCTGATTTAAAAGTCGGCCATGTTGGCTTCCTAGCCAGCCGGAGTCAGGTCCCGATCCAACAAAATTGGTTAGCCACCAGAGTCCGTATCGTGACTGCTCGCTCAACTCGTTCGGCAGCAGTGTGTGCACCTCCATAGAAATACATAGGTTGGGTCCCCCCCCCGACTAAAACAAAACAAAAAGGGGTTGGGGTGATAATAAACAAGAAATGTTCTAAGCATTTAATAAAACTTTAAATAGAGACGAAGAAAAGATTTACTTCATTTTGGGACGCCAGAAGGGCTTTTGACATTTAAATAAATTGTATTAAACCTATAAATTGTGGTTAAATTTCGGCATTCGAATCATTTTGTCCATTTCGTGGTGGAAGTGCTGGGATGACATCTTTTAACAAGGTCCTCAGCTATTTTGCACATTATATGATCAATTATATTAGAAGTTTATAAATCAAAAGTTGTTAATTCAGATCGTTTTTTACTTTCTCTTACCTATGTATATATGTAATATATATATAGAGAGAAAGTATTGAATTCATGTCAAAAATTCGATGTCGAGATTTTGATGGATCTTCACGTTTTGAGGTCCCCTGAATCCAAAAAAGTGGTTTTCGCGACATGGTCTGTCTGTGTGTGGGTGGGTGGGTGGTGTGTGTGTGTGTGTGTTCAATTTTAAGCATGAAGGAATTGAGCTACGAGGTTGAAATTTTATATTTTAGTTAAACACCCCCGGGACCGGAAAAATAAGCTTTTAATCAAAATCGGCCAAAGAGTACTAGTACTTTACTGATGTACTTTTTCAGTTTTTTTCGATTTTCTCAAAATTTGCTCCAACGATTTTTTTTAAAATTCAAAAATCAATTATTTTTTAGATGCTCTTTAAAATGTATATTCTCATTTTGCGATTGAAATCTTCTGAAGACCACTTTACTCTTGTATTTCATAGGGAAGGATAGGAGAAATGGTTGCCATGGTAACAAAATATAAATATTTTCCCATACTTATAAATTTTACATCTGAATTCATATGTTCCGTACTGTCATATCGGGAACTAAATATATGTCGACACAAAAAATCTGGTGTGACAAGCACAGAACACAACTTTCGATTACCGAAGGTAAGAGAAAGTTGTGTGCTGTGCGCCAGTCACACCAGATTTTTTTTAATATCATTCCAAGTCCAATCAAAAGTTGTCAATTCAAGACTAAAGACGCTAAACCTATACATTGAGTTTATATTCTGGGCACCCGAATCATTTTGCCCATCACATGGTGGAGGTGCTGGGATGGTATCTTTTAACAAAGCTCTCAGTCATATTCCCCATTACAATTTATTATATTAGAAGTTTATTAATCAAAATCTGTCAATTCAGAACGTTTTTTTAATGACAATATCATTTCAAGCAACCAAAAATTGTCAATTCAAGACTAAAGATTCTCAGTGAATAAGAAATGATATCTTACACAGCTATAGGATTATTGTCACTAGAAGAAGGCTGTGACAATTGAGCATAAAAGTTGCCAAAGAGGTTAAGCAACCAGCAGAAGTTTTACAATTAAATTGTTAATTGGTTTAATTTATTTACAATTCTAATTAACCTCTCTTTGGTACTAGCTAGCAACATACATTTGTGAAGAAGCTATTGGAATTCAAAAACATAAAATTTAAGTTTAGAAACGCCATAAATTGCAGTATTTCAATGGAGACTTTAATGAACGAAATAAATTTTTTAAATAACTACCAATAAAATATAATTTTTCTAAAATGATGTTAAGTAATAATATTACTAATTAAAGTTTTTACGAAATGTTAATTTTTACACTTCATCATTTTCTTTTTTAACCCATAAAATAAAAAAAAATCATAAATTTTAATTTATTATTTGTGGTTTTTTTTTTTACTTGTCATTCGAAAAATAATAAATATTTAACATCTAATATATATAGTTTAGCAAATAATTAAACACACTCAAAAGAGTGAACTTATGAATAAGGAAAAAAAATCGATTTACGAAAATGACATTTCAATTTCAGAAAAAATATTATATAAATAAAAGTGAAAATTTCCTTATGACAAATTAAGTATTAGGCTATTTAAATTAAAATCCCAATTTGGGATCTATGTTCTTTAAAAAATCAAATCAACCTAGTTTTCGTTTAAGAAATTTTAACATAACGCGGTGGAGGTGCTGGGATGGCAAAAGGAAATGATGTTTTTTGGGTATAGTAATAAGAAAGGAAAAGTTTTGCAACTTTGCGGGTTATTTGTTTTTGTTTTTTCTTTTATCCTGAATCCAAACAAGCTGATGAACATTTTAAAATTTAAATGGATATGCAAATTTTCCTTTTAACTTCAAATTGACGAGATTTCTCCCTTTAAATGATAAATTTTCTGATCTATTTTTTCTGTACCATCTGCAAAACAAGTAAAGGGTGACATACCAAATAAAAAAAGTCAATTTAAATTCTAAAAACGCAAAACATTTGAATTTTTCTTTGAGGGATTTTAACGAGTGATTAGGAAATGATACAAATTTGCTCTTCATTTTTCTAGAAAATAAAGTCATACTTCGACCCATAGGGCGGAGCAAAGAAAATAATTTTGTAATTCTAATCAATTACTAAAAATTAATTACCTAAATTAAAACATTCCTAAAATTTCAATCTATCTTTACAGGTTAGGTTAGTTAATTGGTCAAGTAATAAAAAAAAAAGCAAATTCCATTTAATGGATTTTAGGTTACGATTATTATATAAGATAGATGGATGGATAGATAAATAAATTAATGGAATAGAGAGAGAGAGAGAGAGAGATCTTAATTGATTAATCTTTTCTTTTTTTTTATTTAAGGCGAAAAATAATAATAATTAATATTCCAAATATGGCTGAAGAAGAAGAAAAAAACTGTGTGGTAGCCTTGGCAATGGGTGAGTGTCAATCTTTTGGATTGGTAAACTTAAAAATTAATGGTGTAGAATAAGAGAATGAACCAATTTAATTATTTCAAGTTGATTTGATTTCGATTTCATTAAAAGTTATTTAAAATTTATATAGATCTCTTTTTAAATTTAACTTTTTTTCAGCTCTTATTTCAGAACCCAAATTCAGAATTAGTGTGGATAGTTGCCTCTCAAGATCAATGATGCTTATCTCTGTTCTATTTTAGTTCGCTATTAAATGATTAGGCAGGTGAGCAGATATTAATTGATCCGTACATGGTGAGTACACTGTAAAAAAAAAATATGAATTTTCAATCATTTTTCATATACTTCGGTGCTTTCATATTAATATACCCAGGATATGAAATAAAATTAATATAAAAGTTTATGAACAAATTACCAACTTTTAAACTTATCTTTTTCTTTGTGTGCCGCCAAATTTTGAAATCGTTAAAAGTGCACCGCGACAAGTTGAGAATCACTGGTCTAAACGTTCTCAAATAACTCGACTACCTCAAGGAATTTTATATTATTATAATTATTTTAAGGAAACTTGAAATTATTCTTTTAAAATTCATTTCACAAATCTAAATTTATTAAATTCTGGTTTGAAATTCGCGCTCTAAACTTATTTAAATATTTATGAAGTATATTAAAATTCATACTAATTAAATAATTTTTATAAAGTAATTCAACTAAATAGCTATAAAAATTAAAATTAACAATTTTTACCAAAATAATTAATTTTAAAATAAACAAGAAATTTGTTTGGTTGGCAACAAATTCTGTTTTTGATTTAACGCATAGATAATTTAACGTTTATCATTATTTAAAGTGAAATATTAATATTTATCAATATATTGAATTAGGAACATTTTACTAGCAAAATCCTAAGTATTGAATTTTAATGCTGTGTGACCAGTAACGCCAGATTTTTTCATAAAAAAGTATATTAAATTTTTCACATAGAAGTATATTATTTTTCATAAACCCGAATATGAATTTTTTCTATCAGTGTTTATCAAAGTGTATTTTTGGTATATGAACTTTTTTTTTAACTTTTTCATATACCCAAATTGAATATTCATAAACAGTTTATGTAACAGACTTGTATATGAATATTGCTTGAAAATTTTTAACAGTGTATGAGAATGTGTTTGTGTTTCATTTCCTCTTGGTTTTGTGGACTTATTTTCTCTCTTTTATTAGAGGTGAAGGCTTTCTGGGAGTGTCCGCAATTGGATGAATTCTTCAGACAACCAAATTAACTTCTCCAGGATGAAAAGTAGATTAATTTTTTTTAGAAACAATTAGAGTATATATATTAATTAAAGTTGATGAATTTTAAAGTTTTTGCAGATGTACGATTATTCAATAATTTTATTTGGTCCACTACTGATTAGCAAAGTACAGTTTCAGTCATTTAGCGGAGCTTAAGAACAAAATATCAATAATATTGACATGTAAATGAAGACAATTTTTAATATAATCCAAAGAATTCACCGTTGGCACTAAATGGAACATTCTTAAATTTAATTAAATTATCATCTAATTATAGATAAATAAATAAAACGAGGTTAAATTTCAAAAAAGATTTTATTTATACAATACTTATGTGCATTTCTACGTTAATACGTCATCTTCAGAGCTATGACACAAACTATTACATTATTTATTAAAAAACTTATTTATATTCATCATAGATGGCAGCACTGTACTTATTTACTAAAGATGGCAGCACTGGTCCTCTTTAGTAAAATAAGATACAATGGTACGATGAATATAAATAAGAATGTAATAGTGAGTTTGTGTCATAGCTCTGCAGATGACGAATTAACGTATAAATGCGAATAAGCTAAAATAAAATCATTTTGAAACTTTATTTATCTATAATTAGATGATAATTTAATTACATTTTTAATTTAAGTTCAAACTATTAAAAATTGTCCTCATTTACATGTCAATACTAATTTTGTCCTGATGATAGTGACCGAAACTCTACTTTCCGAAAATTTCCGATATAATAATTTTTACTAAGGAATTTGGTTAACCTACAAAAACTAGAGTAACCCTTTAAAATATATCAACTCTAAGAGGATTAATGTTATTTTTAGCTTTTTTCACCACCTGCACCTGCTATATGACATGTTTCAACGTCATGGGACCTTCCTCGGACTTATTTTTCTCTCTGAAAAGAGAAAGTGTTGTAATCATCAAAAATTCCACCCTGATATCAACTTTTAGAGTAGTAAATACAATATGTCAACTGGAATTAGTACGCTAAAAAAAAAAGTTTTTATTTATAATAATTCACTTCAGGAATTGGAAGGGGGGAGGGTTTGACATTCTTGTTTATAATGACATTTAATGTCTCCATATTAATAAATATCTACGGTACTAAAACACTTGGTGTGTAAATAAACGGTGAAATTGATTAATTTTAAAAGAGGAGTTAAATGATTCGTTCACACACACACACACACACACACACAGTATATGCAATAATTTCATTGTCATTAAATAATTTATTATCTATCCATTAGCTAATTAAATTCTTCACAAATTGTTAGCACCAAGTGTCAAGAGAGAGGTCAGTTAATGTCATTTGAAATTTATGTTTACATACTGTACACATACAACATTGAAACATGCAAAGGTGAATAAAATAAATAAACATCAATAATAAATTAAAAATTAAAAAAAAAAAAACGGATTTACACACGAATTTTAATCACATAAATGAAAAATGATTCTTTAAAAAAAAAAAGATGTTTGAGTTGCAAAATTCGTTAATAGTATTTCGGAGATTGATTCTGTCGATTTCTATACCAAACAAAGAACATATATATCGAGTAAAAGAAATATATAATAAAAATTGTCTTAATAAATACTAGAGAAGTGAAACTTTTGTGCAAAAATAGGCCGCCATTTGCTTATTCACAGGTGAAATCATTGCGACTAAATTTGCTGCAGAATCTCAAGTAACGTTTCATAAGAAGTTTCCCTTTCAAAAATTTTTTTTTTTATTATTGACTTTTAGATCATTAGCTATTTAACCATTATACACACTTAATTTAAAAGAAAATAATAGATTACAAACAATAATAATACAAAATTCCAAAAAAAAAAAGAAAATACCTGCAATTTTATTCATTTCCTACTCCACCATTAAAGTCACTTTAGTAATATGAATGCAAGAATGGGAAATGTTTTAACCTAAAATTTCAAAATGTTTTTTTTTTAATTGTCCACTAATATAAAATGAATATGATGCTTGTAGATCATAAAAATTTTACCAGAAGGCACATTATTAATGTGGGTGTTTCCAAAGATCATAAAATGTCACGAAAAAGGGTAATTGATATAAGAATAATTAACGAGGTGTATAAAAGTAATCAAAACCGATGAGATATAGTTGGAAATTGAGAGAATGATGTTGGCTGCTGTAATGTAAGCGGAAAGGCCTCGTCGGTGTGGAAATTGGAGGAACTTTAGGTTGGCCTGATGTCTTTCATGATGCTGTTTTTGTGAATGTTGCAAAATTCTTTATTTCAAAAATAAAACGTCATTCTAATCGTTTAAACTAAAAATGAGTCTTTCTTATACGGGATTGAGTTATCTACGATTTCGGTACCAAACGAAATTCGTTGTATATAAATAAACAAAGTATATATCGAGGAAAATAAGTAAAAAAAAATATATGCAATAAAATAATAAAAAAAACTTCTTAATCAATACTAGAGAAGCGAAACTTTTATGCAAAAATTAGAAAAACTATTGCCGCTAACGCAATAGAGACGAAATTTGCTGTAATTAACTCAATCAGCGTTTGATAACTTGAATAAAGAAGTTTCCTTTCAAAAAAAAAAAGTTCAGTAAATAATTAATTAACAAGATATGAGATGATAAGAAAACATTTCATCTCTCTCCCTCCTTTTACTATTGCTAAAAATAAACTCGCAATTTATTATGTGAATTTCAAACAAAAAATTGTTTATGATTTTAATTATTTTATGATTAATACAAGTCAAGGATAAACTCTCCATCCCCCCTTAAACAGGTGATTGTGACGTATGTTACTAAAATTGCAACCAGGTGGAAAAAAAAATATGTTTATCATAATTTATTTAATTAAAAGTTTTTTTTTTTTTTATAAAAATGATATAAAATGATTCAGTCGAGGGCACAGAAAAAGAAAATGCAATAGATAAAGTCAAAATTAGTAAAAAAAAAATTAAAAGTAAACAAATGAGGAATCGTCAGGTCCTTAGAGAATCGTTAAAAATCTATTACGCATATAGATATAAACATTTAAAATCCTGATTTGTTATTAAATCTATTATAAAAGACATATTTAGACCTCCCTGTATTTATTCTTCTCGTGATATAGAAGAGAAACCTTTCGCTTTTAGAAATTTCTTAAAACAAAAAAAAATTTCATCTCTTATTCGTGCATTGAAATCACCAAAACGAGAGATTTGAATGCAGGAATAGAAAATGATGATTAAACATGAGAATGACGTAACTGTAAAACCCCTAGCTACTGGACTCCCAAAACCTAACCCACTACTCGCTTGCGACAACTAAATTCAGTGTGAAACAATGACGTAACAACGCCCCAGTTTCATTTCAAGTGTCTCAAGGGCGGAGGGGAGGGTGGTGGGCTGGCTCTATAGTATACAAGACCCCCCTTGAGATATACAGGCACGAACTTTCCCCTCTATGTGCTTTGAAGCACACGCAAACACCTGCAATCTTCTTCTTCGTTCTTCACGCCTTCTTTTCTTTTTTTCTTCTCTTCATAAACCGATATTTAAATACTCGATTTAATGACCTTTTTATTTATTTTTTTAATCAATAACCTCAATAAAATTAAATAAAAGTGTAATTAACCCTCTCTCTCTCTCTCTAGTTAATTTTATGAGCCATTATCTATTAAACTTAATTTTCTTCGTTTGTAACAAAATTATAACTTGCATGCTTATCAGTGGTACGTTATAAAAAAATAATAATAAATTCCATGTTTTTTTTTTCTTTTTCTTTAAAGAAAATGTTGTTAATCCTTTATTTAAACATTCGTATGGTAAAAAGAGTACTTTTCGTAAAAAAAATATCCTTGGACCACCCTGTATGTTTTTCTTTCATGATATAGAAGGAGAAAATTCAATTTATTATATTTTTTTTTAAACAAAAAAATTTCATCTTCTATTCGTGCATTGAAATCACCAAATGAGAGATTTGAATGCTGGAATAAAAAATGTTTGAAATTTTCACTTCATGCAGTGTTACCAACACATTTATTTATTTTTTTAAATCCTAAATAAGAGATCACCTAAATTGGACAGAATTTATAAGTTTTTTCTTTTTTATTTTTATAATTATAAATAGATAAATAAATTTTATTTTATTTTTTCACCAACTAATAAATCTTTCTCTAACTTAAATAATCACTCACTCATTGAACGCCTAAGGGCCTAAAAGCAACCCAGAGGGCAATTAAATAAAATATATATTATAATTTACTTGCACAAGTCGAAATGAGTATAAAAAAATTTTTTATTATGATTATAATATACTCTAACGAACTCTACAAGGAATTTCGTAATCATTCGTTCGTTAGTTAACTCTGTTATTAAAAAGTTATTTTTTATTTTCAAAATAAATATAATAAATATATCATATTAGTTTTAATAAGGTTAGTGAAAAATGTTTCTTTCCTTTCAAATTTAAATTTAAAGAGCCTTTTAATAAATTATATTGATTGTTATTTATAAGTCCACATGGCGTAGAAGTAATGGGATTTCTAATTATCGCTTAATTTTAAAGGAAGTAAGGTTAAATAATCTCACAAATTTACTACGATTAAGTGATTTGAATGCTGGAAAAGGAAATAAACAAAAAATTTCATCTCCTATTCGGGCATTGAAATCGCCAAACAAGAGATTTGAATGCTGGAATGGAAAATGTTTAAAATTTTTGCTTTTTTTTTATAAAAGGATTCACCCGACGGTGTGGCTAATCAACTTCTTTGTATATGTTGATAATAAGTGAAACAACGCACTCTGTACAACTTGATAAGTAACGGGTTAATGTAACAAGTTTTAAACATATAATGTACTAAATATTTTAATATTTCAAAACCTTTTTATAAATACCTTTAGCATTATGTTTTGTTTTTTTTATTGCCTTTTATATCTAGAAAGCACAATTAAAATTTTTTTCTTTCGCTTTGAAACATGTCCAAATTAATTACGGCCCAGTTTTCATGATTTATCAATTCAAAGGTGTGGATAAAAGAAAAAAATCCTGCTCTAAGCCCACCAGAATTAGAATTGAGAGTATTATTTACAAGTTTTATTTCGACTTCTAATAACTTAGAGTCTCAATTCTTGCAAGTAGATGGGAATTTCGAGTTTCCAGAGCTAAGACTGAATTTCTTTACACTTGTCTTTCTCTTATCATGAGGCGGTGCAACGAGCTGGCTTCTTGCTCCGTCTCTCCCAGAAAAAGCAAAAATATATCGTTTTCAAAGCATTTTTTTAAACGAATTTCAAATTTAATAAATAACTGAAACTGGTGGTCAATGTGTACATTCAGTCATCTCATTAATAATCTTTGAGTCAGAAAAAAAAAAGAATTAAAAAAATTTCATTCATTTTCTAGTCCAGCATTAAAGTCGCTTCAGTGATATGAATGCAAGAATAGAAAATGTTTTAACCTAAAATTTAAAAATGGGTTTTTTTTTTAATAGTCTACTAAAAAAAAATGCATGTATAAGCTTGTAGTTCATAAAAATTTAACCAGAGGGCATTATTAATGTGGGTGTTTCCAAAGATCATAAAATGTAACGAAGAAGGGTAATTGATATATGAATAACTAACGAGATGTCGGCATGTTTTCTTTTTTTTTTTTTTGATCGGTATTTCAACATTTTCTAACTCGCTCGAGCGAATTATTACACATTCTCTCTCTCAAGATGTGTTTTAAAGGGTGAAAAAAAAAATACGCAGAAGAACTGGTCGAAAAGAGAGAGAAAGATCTTAAGAAAGATACCAGATGACATTCATGACCCCACTTTCAAAACTTGGGCCTGTTTTTTTTTTTTTCTTTTATTTCAAAGTACTGGCGTGCAAGATGACATAATATATTATATCAAGACAAAGTTGATTAATAATAAATAAGCAGCATGTTCTTTCTTTTATTCAGATTATTTGGTGAGTTAAAATTGCATCATAAAAATGGTGGTCTGAATCAATTATTAAAGAATGGAGTTATAATTTTCTTTCACTCTCGTTCTCTCTTTAGAGGGCCAGTTTCCATCACTCTAGGTCAAATTCCAAATTAAACAAAACTCAAAGGAATAATTAAATAAAAAAATGATATTTAAACTTATTTTTTAATGGAGGTTAAATATATTTCAAATAAAAAAAAATTGATGTTGATGCTCTATCTCTAATATTATTATTCCAGAAGAAAATTTAAATAACTACAATGCCTTATTGTTAAAATAAATAGTAATAATGAGAGGATGCATTCCATTTAATCCTTTGTTTATTTATTGGAATAAAATGAAAAATATTATTTATTTATACAGAAATATGATCTATCAGCTATTTTTCGTAAAAAAAAAATATCCTTGGACCACACTGTATGTTTTTCTTTCATGATATAAAATGAAAAAATTCAATTTATTAGAAAAATAATTTTTTTTTTTAAATTTCATCTTCTATTCGTGCTTTGAAATCACCAAAACGAGAGATTTGAATGCTTGAATAGAAAATGTTTAAATGACAACAATGCCTTATTGTTAAAATAAATAATAGTAATAATGAGAGGATGCATTCCATTTAATCCTTTGTTTATTTATTGGAATAAAATGAAAAATATTATTTAT
>JAKCPI010030554.1:0-30090 GCA_023213315.1 Euborellia annulipes
AAAAAATGATAAAACAAAAAGTATTGGAGATATCATTTTAATTCTTTGATGATTGATTGAAACATTAAAATTTTAAAGTATTGTTATTTTTTAATAAATCAGCTAAATACCAATATAGATGGATGTTTTGAGAAAAGCAAAACATACGCTAATAAGGACAATAATGCCTAATAAATAAATAAAAAAAAAAAAAAGGACAATAATGGCCGGGGGCTTGGCAAATGAGTGAGTACAAAAGTTGGGTCCTAAGATCGATGCAGTGAAGCAATGTCAAGCAAGTCAGAAACTCGGATGAGTAGCCAAAAAAAACAGCGTGGAATGTCCCCTGGTTGCCATCGATACTAAATTTAATAATCCCCTTAAGTCAGTAGCTGAGTGTGGAAAAAATTTCTGTGGATCCCGTTAATTAATTCATTCATTTATGTACCTGGTCATCGCATACGAGAATATATTTATTATATAAAGATTTGGTTCAACAATGTATGAAATCCACTATGATACTATCAGGATAGAATTTTGGGCAGCTCTGAAGATGATACAAACATGGAACCGATACGTCAGCCGTTATAAATAAAGAAAAAAACCTTAGCTGTATCTTTCATATTATCAAATGAATTGCTACAACGTGGGATTAAGACGAGGAAATTAGAAATTATATTTGAAAGATCGTCCATGTTTGTTCTCTGAGATGAAACTTGGACCATTGGATTAGAGATGGCGCAAGCAGCCATCATGTGGAAGGAGCAACAGCATTTATAAATTTAGACTTTGTTTGAGAAGAACAAATATACCTGGTATATCAAAACATAAATGAAAATATTAAGCAAGGTAATTTCTATTAAATACCACATAATAATCGACAAATAAGCGGTTTTTTTAAGAACGGAGGTCCATGGGAATGGGAGAAACCTCAGAATTAAAGCAATTAAAAAAAACTAAAGCAATTATAAAAATTTCCTTCTGCAATAATTATTTCTAATCAAAAAACTAATTTTTTTTTTTTTTTTTTTTTTTTTTTTTTTTTTTTTTTTTTTATTAAATTAGTTAGCCTAATAAAAGATATTTTTTTCAAAGATCTTTTACCCCTTTCCCCTACCAGAGGGAATTAAGATAAAAGAAAATGTAAAAAAAGATGTTTATAATAGTAATTTCAAACAAAAAAAAAAGAATTGAAAAAGTTTAAACAAAATCTAAAAACATTCGATTGTTCCATAAACAAAAATTGCATTTCGCAGCTGTGAATCAAAGAGAATTTTGCATACTTATTAACCTGGTCATTCATTCCCTTATATATATTTTTTTTTAATTTCATTTAAGATTTTTTCGACAGCGAAGGCCATTTAGATCCTGTCTCTATTTATTTCACCTAAATTGGTAGCCAATTTAATTGAAATAAATTGTTGCATGATGCGAACCCGCGACCCTTGGAACTAGCACGCCCCTTACAAGATTTTTCCTTAAACACTTTAAGATTTTAAAAGCAATGATAAAATGACAATCTATCAAGAAAACAATTGAATGTTATAATACATTTGTAACTTTAGAATTTTATGGATTTCGTAATCATCACGCAAAACATATTGTTTGTTTAAAAATAAGTATATATATTTTTTTTAGAGATTTCGATTTTTAAGCAGGGGTTAATCTTCTTCTGTCCTCGCTTTATTCCCCCGATGCGGGGTCGGTGAATCTAATTTTTTCCTCCAACCCTCTCATGCGTTTTTGCGACCAAGAAGGGGTAAAAAAGACCGGCCCGTCGCACAGTCTGACCCCTGTTGAAAAGAGGAAGGAAGAAACAGACATACAAAGAACAGAAGAACTGCTGTCCCAGCTCGGGTAGCTCGTGGTCGCCATACAAGATGTGGCCCCCTGTGCGAGCAGGTCTTAATATCTATCTGAATTAAAGTAAAACTTTATTCCTGATATAATATTTTTTCAAATGAAATATTTTTATTCAGTTTCTTTTGGTGCTCTATTAAAATATTCGAAATAAGTGTTCAATCAAGCAATTGTCTATTGATTGTAAATGTGGAAGAAAGAGCAGGGCGGGATGCGGCAAGTGCAAATATGGGAGGACACCTGCATAGGAGAGGGAGGGGTGCGCCCCCTTGACGGATTGCCTGTGCAGTCTACAGGGCGTCGGGACGCTGGACCTGGGCGGCTGTTACCATGGCAACCCTCACGCGAGCATCCCTCCCCCAATTCCAGGAATGCGCGATGTCTCTCTCTCTCTCTCTCTCTCTCTTGCCCTCACAAGGCCCCCTACCCCCTCGGTTCCAGCCGGATCGAGAGCACTTTTCAATAGCCTTTGCCAATTGCAACAACAGCTGTGAATCAAAGGAAATTTTGAGTACTTATCAGTCTGATCGGTCCTTTATGCCTTCATAATATTACAAAAAATATTTCGTTGCCAAAAAGAAATTATTTTTAGTAATTTTATAATTTTTTAAAAAACTTATTCAAGTAAAAATAGAAAACTGTTACGAGTAAAGGTTGTAAGATAAATAGAAGACCTTTTTACTCTGGTACTTCATAGAAAGATAGGAGAAATAGTTATCATAGTCCAGGATCCCGGGCCCATTTTTAGAAGTTATTACTATCAAGCTAATTTTCCGTGAGTAGCTTCATTTTGATGATTCGACCAACTTTTCCTCTTACAACTATTCTTGATTGTGGTAGCTAACAGGAGTAGCAGGAATATAATATTTCAATTTGACGATTCTCAAAAATTTATTATTATTATTATTTATTAAATCTTTTAACATTATTGAAAAAAAATATTTGTCCTACAAAATATATGGTTTGATCAAAGAGTGTCCCACTTCCAATATGCACATGTTTGAAGCGGGGGACTCTTTGATCTAACCATATATTTTGTAGGACAAATATTTTTTTTTTTCAATAATGTTAATAATTTTCTTAAGATTTAATGAAAAACCCATAAATAATAATGAATTTTTGAGAATCGTCAAATTGATATATTATATCCCTGATACTTCTGTTAGCTACCACAATCAAAAATTGTTGTAAGAGAAAAACATTGGTCGTCTCATCAAAATAAAGTTACTCACAGAAAATTAGCTTGATAGTAATAACTTGTAAAAATGGGCCTGGACTCCTGGACTATCATGGTAACAAAATATAAATATTTTCCCAAGTTTATAAATTTTAATCTTGAATTCGCCCTCGTGGCTTGGTGTAGAGGTTAGCGTGCTAACCTCGTAAACCAAACGTCGCGGGTTCGGACCCCAGGCATATAGGATACCATTTGGATACCAAATGGCTTAAATAAGAATGCCTGGACCCCCAATATATGTATATTAATCAATAACGGATATCGTAAATGTCTTATATGGCCCGAGTTGCTGAAAAGACAGTGTGAATGTGTTTGTGAATGTGAGTGTGAATGAGAAAAAAGTGTGTGTTTAAAAAAAAAAAAATTTTGAATTCAAATGTACCGCACTGTCGGAAACTAAATATATCTCGACACGAAGAAATCTGGTGTGACAAGCACAGTACACAACCTTTGATTACAGAAGGTAAGAGAAAGTTGTGTGCTGTGCGACCTTCCCACCAGATTTTTCACTTTCTCTTACCCTAAGTATGAAATGTATAAACAGAGGCGTACCGAGGCAGTTGGGGGCCTGGGGCGGCACTAGAAGAGGGGGCCTTATATTGAATTTTTTTTTTTTTTTTTTTTTGGGGGTGGTCATCTCAAAGGGGCCCTGAGGGCCTCTCAAAGGGAAATTTTTATTAAATTTTGTTTTTACTTGAGCCCTGAGGGCCCCGGGGCCTCTCAAAGGGAAATGTTAATTAAATTTTGTTTTTACATGGGCCCTGAGGGCCTCTCAAAGGGAAATTTTTATTAAATTTTGTTTTTACTTGAGCCCTGAGGGCCCCGGGGCCTCTCAAAGGGAAATGTTAATTAAATTTTGTTTTTACATGGGCCCTGAGGGCCTCTCAAAGGGAAATTTTAATTAAATTTTGTTTTTACTTGGGCCCTGAGGGCCTCTCAAAGGGAAATTTTTATTAAAAGTTGTTTTTTTTTTTATCTAAATTTTCCCATTTTTACTTGAGCCCCAAGGGCCCCGGGGCCTCTCAAAGAGAAATTTTCATTAAATTTTGTTTTTACTTGAGCCCTGAGGGCCCCGGGGCCTCTCAAAGGGAAATTTTCATTAAATTTTGTTTTTACTTGGGCCCTGAGGGCCTCTCAAAGGGAAATTTTCATTAAATTTTGTTTTTTTTTTTTATCTAAATTTTCCCATTTTTACTTGAGCCCCACGGGCCCCGGGGCCTCTCAAAGAGAAATTTTCATTTAATTTTGTTTTTACTTGAGCCCTGAGGGCCCCGGGGCCTCTCAAAGGGAAATTTTATTTAAATTTTGTTTTTTTTTTTATCTAAATTTTCCCATTTTTACTTGAGCCCCACGGGCCCCGGGGCCTCTCAAAGAGAAATTTTCATTTAATTTTGTTTTTACTTGAGCCCTGAGGGCCCCGGGGCCTCTCAAAGGGAAATTTTCATTAAATTTTGTTTTTTTTTTTTTTTATCTAAATTTTCCCATTTTTACTTGAGCCCCACGGGCCCCGGGGCCTCTCAAAGAGAAATTTTCATTTAATTTTGTTTTTACTTGAGCCCTGAGGGCCCCGGGGCCTCTCAAAGGGGAATTTTATTTAAATTTTGTTTTTTTTTTTATCTAAATTTTCCCATTTTTACTTGAGCCCCAAGGGCCCCGGGGCCTCTCAAAGAGAAATTTTCATTTAATTTTGTTTTTACTTGGGCCCTGAGGGCCCCGGGGCCTCTCAAAGGGAAATTTTATTTAAATTTTGTTTTTTTTTTTTATCTAAATTTTCCCATTTTTACTTGAGCCCCACGGGCCCCGGGGCCTCTCAAAGGGAAATTTTATTTAAATTTTGTTTTTTTTTTTATCTAAATTTTCCCATTTTTACTTGAGCCCTGAGGGCCCCGGGGCCTCTCAAAGGGAAATTTTTATTTAAATTTTGTTTTTTTTTTTATCTAAATTTTCCCATTTTTACTTGAGCCCCACGGGCCCCGGGGGCCTCTCAAAGGGAAATTTTTATTTAAATTTTGTTTTTTTTTTTATCTAAATTTTCCCATTTTTACTTGAGCCCTGAGGGCCCCGGGGCCTCTCAAAGGGAAATTTTATTTAAATTTTGTTTTTTTTTTTATCTAAATTTTCCCATGGGGTTTTACTTGAGCCCTGAGGGCCCCGGGGCCTCTCAAAGGGAAATTTTATTTAAATTTTGTTTTTTTTTTATCTAAATTTTCCCATTTTTACTTGAGCCCCAAGGGCCCCGGGGCCTCTCAAAGAGAAATTTTCATTTAATTTTGTTTTTACTTGGGCCCTGAGGGCCTCTCAAAGGAAAATTTTCATTAAATTTTGTTTTTACTTGGGCCCTGAGGGCCTCTCAAAGGGAAATTTTCATTAAATTTTGATTTTACTTGAGCCCTGAGGGCCCCGGGGCCTCTCGAAGAGAAATTTTCATTAAATTTTTTTTTTTTATAAATATATGGGGGCCTATGCCGGCTCGGGGCCTGGGGCGGACCGCCCCCCTCGCCCCCCCCCCCCTCGGTACGCCACTGTGTATAAAGAGAAAGTATTGCGATCAATTAATTTTAAACTGGTAACCGTTGGCTCTAGTTGAAACATTATGCTTTAATAGAGAATTAAATTCACAAGGTTTTCTGTTTCAATAATATATAGGAAAACCCTAATTTGATATTAACACTTTATATGTATTTCGACACCATATGTGTCATCTTCAGGATGTAATTCGCTTCTGAAGATAACACATATGGTGTCGAAATACGTATAAAGTGTTAATATTAAATTAATATATTATTGAAACAGAAAACCTTGTGAATTTAATTCTCCTTTTATTGCGATCAAGTCAAAAATTCGATGTCGAGATTTTAAAAAAAATTTTCTAATTCTTCAACAAAATAAAACAGAAAAAAATTTACAAAATTTGCAATAAAAATGAAATTCCGGTTAAGGTGCGCGTCTCGGGGTGCTAATTTTGGGACTTTCCAGCGGCCACAATTTTGAAGCTATCGACCTCAAATTTTTTTTAAATTAAATCTATTTAAAATATCTACAACTTATAGAAGCCCTTTTTTTGATTTTCAAAAAAAAAAAATTTTTTTAGTTTAATCGCATTAAATAAAAGATATTTAAAAAAAAGGAGCTCTATAAGTTGTAGATAATTAAATTAGTAATCATTGTGTTAAAGAATAATTAATTTTTTGCCTTTAATTAATTAGCTGGAAAGTCTAGAATGAAATGGATCAAGATTTATTTATTTTATTTTATTTATTTTTTTCTTTTGTTTTGTATTGTTTTGTTTTGTTGTATTTGTTATTGTATTTAAATTTGTATTGTGTTTGTTGGACCTAGCCACCGAGGACTGGTGCCTCCTAAGCGGGTCGTAATAAATTTATTTATTTATTTATTTATTTATAAGTTGCGTGTATTCTAATGGGGGAACACTAACACCATCTGGTGCCGCCTCGAGTCAATCGTGTTTTAACGGTTTTCCGAGAGAGAAAAGATCTTTTTTTATTAAATGGGTGCATAAGGTCTGAATACCTATAATGACCAGTGGTCACATGCAGCCAGGAAAAAAGAGAAGCATAAAAGGGGAACTCAACTGCGGGAACGCCAGGGTTGTCATCTGTTTCAACCAGGGGCGAAGGAACGAATTTGAATCAGGGGGGGCAAAAAATTTTTTTTTGAAAATTAAAATAATTTAATATGTTCAAATAGTATAAAACAAAAACAAATCTACTATAAAACTTTAAAAATTTTAAATAAAATCACAATTTTAATAAAATTAAAATTTTAAAAAATTTGCCAGTGATTTTATCAAAAATTTTTGGAAAAAATTTGAAAAAAATATGGGGATTGACTTCCCCGAGACTTTCTCGTATATTCTTTTGGAATTACGTCTGGGTGTGTGTGTAAACACGATTGCTTAAAAACCAAAGCAGCTGGATCGATGAAATTTGGTATATACTCCTTACACTAAAATTGTAGATTTCTATCAACTTTTGGAGTAAATACGTCACTTGAAAGTAGTACTTTACTTAAAAAGTTTTTTCAAAAATTTTGAAATTTTCAATTTTTTTGTTATATTATGATAAAATACTCTATTTTAAAAAGTTTTTATTCTTTGACATTTTTTCGAAAACTGAATAGTTTTTGAAATAATCAAAGAAGAAATAGAAAATTTTCGTTAATTTTGATAAAAAAATCAAAACAAAATCATACAGGTGTCATTAAAAAAAGGGCAAATATAAACAAATTCATTTGTTTCACAAATTCATTTGTTTATATTTACCCTTTTTTCAATGACACCTGTATGATTTTGTTTTGATTTTTTTATCAAAATTAACGAAAATTTTCTATTTCTTCTTTGATTATTTCAAAAACTATTCAGTTTTCGAAAAAATGTCAAAAATAAAAACTTTTTAAAATAGCGTATTTTATCATAATATAACAAAAAAATTGAAAATTTCAAAATTTTGAAAAAACTTTTTAAGTAAAGTACTACTTTCAAGTGACGTATTTACTCCAAAAGTTGATAGAAATCTACAATTTTAGTGTAAGGAGCATATACCACTTTTCATCGATCTAGCTGCTTTGGTTTTTAAGCAATCGTGTTTACCCACACACACACACACACACACACACACACACACAGACATAATGCCAAAAATGGTTTTTTTGGACTCAGGGAGGTCTAAAACGTGGAGAAACATCAAAATCTCGAAGTCGAATTTTTTTTACGATTACATAACTTTCTCTATACGAGAAAGTAAAAATGAATTTCTTACTCTTTTAATTTTTTAATTTAGAAGATTTTATTTTTCAAAAGTAAAAATATATCATTTTTAAAAATAAATGAAATAAAAGAAGAAATTTTGCCCCCCTCTGCCCCCCCCCCTGTAGGATGCCAGGAGGGGGCAATGTACCCTGCCCCCCCCCCCAGTTCCGGCGCCTATGGTTTCAACCCTCTTATTAAATGATGTCCTCAAATAAGGACTTCACATTAAATTAGTACTATTTCTTTTGCTTCAGACATTTGTTTCAGTAACTGGCTGATTTACCTAAAGAACACTGGGAAGTGTTCTCGCTTTATTCCCCAGGGGAAGAGATCATTTGGAAGTTGTATAAATATATGGATTTATTTCCTTCAGCTCAGGATTACAAGCTAAGATGTTTTATCTATTATAGTCTAATTGGCTCTAAGACAATTTGGGAATACAGTGGCTGTTAGAAAACAATTCTGTAACAATCTCCTCAAAGAATATAATTAAACTTCAGATGTAATTGTATTAATAAACCGTCTAAATGAAATGACATTGTTTCACAAGAGATCACACGCATTCACACAGTCTTTTCGGCAACTCAGGCCATAGAAGACTTTTTACGATATCCGTTATTGATAAATATACATATATGGGGTCCAGGCATTCTTATTTAAGCCATTTGGTATCCAAATGGCTTAAATAAAATCATCGGACTGCCTGGGGTCCGAACCCGCGACGTTTGGTATATGAGGTTAGCACGCTAACCTCTACGCCATGCCCCGAGGGCTTCACAAGAGATAGAATGATATGAGTAAACTGCCACTTTATGAATATACATTTCTACCAAAAATTGTGAAATTTATATCTGAGGCTTAAATATGAAGGAGTTTCCTCTCTCTGTCAACAAACTGACAGGTGGACAGACGGATATCATGTTCAAAACAGTCGGTTTGAGATACACTCAAATCTAATTCATGCTTATCTAAAAGTTCAAATTGATATGAAAATAATAATCTTTTTGAACGGAGAGGGAAAATATTTTCATTTAAAAAACATATAACCAAGTATTTATTAATTTAAATAAGCGAAAAATGTAGGTACCGCCGGGAGTTGCACCACGGATCTTGTCGATTTACGCTCAACATGCCCTACTGTTGGACCACAGTACGCACTCGCTTATTTAAATTATGATAGATCGCTGATTTCTGATGGTGCAACTCCCGGCGGTACCTATATTTTTCGCTTATTTAAATTAATAAATACTTGGTTATATGTTTTTCATAATTACCTCATGGACCAACACATGATATATATAATTCTTTATTTTCATTTAAGTAAATTCTTTCCTTTATGTAGTGAAAATGAGGAGAGAAAAATAAATGGAGGGAGGGGAGCGGTGTTAACCAACGAAACAATTAGAAAAAAATCTGGTGTGACTGGCGCACAGCACACAACTTTCTCTTACCTTCGGTAATCGAAAGTTGTGTACTGTGCTTGTCACACCAGATTTTTTGTGTCGACATATATTTAGTTCCCGACAGTACGGAACATATGAATTCAGATATAAAATTTATAAGTATGGGAAAATATTTATATTTTGTTACCATGGCAACCATTTCTCCTATCTTCCCTATGAAATACAAGAGTAAAGTGGTCTTCAGAAGATTTCAATTGCAAAATGAGAATATACACTTTAAAGAGCATCTAAAAATAATTGATTTTTGAATTTAAAAAAAAATCGTTGGAGCAAATTTTGAGAAAATCGGAAAAAACTGAAAAAGTACATCAGTAAAGTACTAGTACTCTTTGGCCGATTTTGATTAAAAGCTTATTTTTCCGGTCCCGGGGGGTGTTTAACTTAAATATAAAATTTCAGCCTCATAGCTCAATTCCTTCATGCTTAAAATTTGACACACACCCACCCACCCACAGACAGACCATGTCACGAAAACCACATTTTTGGATTCAGGGGACCTCAAAACGTGAAGATCCATCAAAATCTCGACATCGAATTTTTGACATGAATCCAATACTTTCTCTCTCTATATATATATATTACATATATATATACATAGGTAAGAGAAAGTAAAAATTCCAAATATTCCTGTGGATAGGAAACCAACAAGTCTCAGAAAATTGTAATTCTATTAAGGATATCTTTATGTGACATTTAATAAGTTTTCCTTTAAATAATATTAATTATTTATTATTAAAGTATGTTTGAAAAATATCTAATTTCCAATTGAATAATATATAGGATAAAAAAATATCTATTTTTTCAGTAGAAATTGAGCAAATATTTCATAAAAATATTTTCATAAAATCATATTTTTTTGCAATCAATATTAAACGAGATATTTATCCGTGTGGAAAAATTGTTGAGAAAGTCCAGTGTTTATTTGGAGCTCGAATCGGGCTTTGCCTGGGCTTCCCAATTAGATCAGACCGGGGGACTCTATTAACCCTCTTTATTATTAGGCCCTGATCAGATCAACATAATTTTTCTAAACGAGTAAGTAAGTAAAAACTTTACAAATCACATTAAAATAGTAGGCCTATAAATTGAAGTTTTCAAATTTTCTGTCCATATTAATTCAAGTAAAAAATTTCTCAAATTTGCTTCGTGATTAGATTATGAATAAAAATTGACATTAGCCAAAAAATTTTACTTGATAAATAAATGTAATTAAGGTGAATTGTTTTTGGCTAATGTTAATTTTTAATCATAATCTAATCAAGAAGCCAATTTGAGAAGTTTTACTTTAAGTTTTTAAATTTTATTCAAAAATTCCAAAGACAAATACTATCTGTATCAGCCAAAATACATGCTCTATCAGCAAGCTCTAGCGGTTAGAAAAAAAAAAAATTCAAAAACTTAGAAAAAGTCTAACTAGCAGATGAATGCATAGGCCTACCCTAGTATCTATATTTTTGTTAATTTCATTTTTACTTTCTCTTACCTATGTATATATGTAATATATATATAGAGAGAAAGTATTGGATTCATGTCAAAAATTCGATGTCGAGATTTTGATGGATCTTCACGTTTTGAGGTCCCCTGAATCCAAAAAAGTGGTTTTCGCGACATGGTCTGTCTGTGGGTGGGTGGGTGGGTGGGTGGGTGTGTGGGTGGGTGTGTGTTCAATTTTAAGGATGAAGGAATTGAGCTACGAGGTTGAAATTTTATATTTAAGTTAAACACCTTCCGGGACCGGAAAAATAAGCTTTTAATCAAAATCGGCCAAAGAGTACTAGTACTTTACTGATGTACTTTTTCAGTTTTTTTCGATTTTCTCAAAATTTGCTCCAACGATTTTTTTTTAAATTCAAAAATCAATTATTTTTTAGATGTTCTTTAAAATGTATATTCTCATTTTGCGATTGAAATCTTCTGAAGACCACTTTACTCTTGTATTTCATAGGGAAGATAGGAGAAATGGTTGCCATGGTAACAAAATATAAATATTTTCCCATACTTATAAATTTTACATCTGAATTCAAATGTTCCGTACTGTCGGGAACTAAATATATGTCGACACAAAAAATCTGGTGTGACAAGCACAGAACACAACTTTCGATTACCGAAGGTAAGAGAAAGTTGTGTGCTGTGCGCCAGTCACACCAGATTTTTATATTAATTAATCAACCTTATCAAAGCTAACCTCGTATACCAAATGTCGCGGGTTCGGACCCAAGGCAGTCGATGATTTTAATTAAGCCATTTGGATACCAAATGGCTTAAATAAGAATACCCGGACCCCCAATATGTATATTAATCAATAACTGATATCGTCAAAGTTTTATATGGCCTGAGTTGCCGAAAAGACTATGTGAATGTGTGTGTGAATGAGAAAAAAGTGTGAGTGTTATAAAAAAAAAAAAACCTTATCAAAAAACAATTAAAATAAATAATCAACTCCCTAATCAGGCCAGCGCTCAACTCTAGCGAACGTATACTTTTGGCTGATACAGCTAGAAACTATCTGTGCTGGATTTAGTGAAGTCACTTTAAAAAAAAAAAATAATCCAAGCGCAAAATAAATATTTCATAATAGAATAATGAAGAAAATTTTTGATAATAAAACAGCTGTTTTTATTATACAAGACAAGGATGTTTTTGAATATGGAAAAAATAAATATATGTGGAAACTTATCTAGAGAATAAATAAAGTGATGAGATGTAAGTTTATGTTGTGATAGTAATTAGCATGTGTGATATTTGTTATGTGGAGCAGCTTGTTTATATATATCGAGATGCGTGCGCAGGCTCAGTGCCCCCCTCTGATCCCGGCTATCCCCCAGGAACCCCCTCTATATCGACTTGGCAGAGAGCGGCAGAGAAGCAGGAACACTGTGCACAAGATAGCCGGGATCCGGGACAACGCCTGCGAGAAAACATCGTGGCAACGATTCTTGCAGAAGTGCATTCGGACGTCGACTCGACGCTTAGCAGGTCGGTGGCGGCACTTCAGAAATCTTAATAATTACAATATTTAAATAAATAAATATATATATGTGTAAAATAAATTCAAATTATTTAAAATAGATAAAATACATAGAGAAAGAAATGTAGTAAAAATTTGTATGAGTTAAAGGGACCGGGGAACCCCCCCACTCGACTCCAGCTGTTGTGCGTAAATACCGTAGCGTAAAACGCCCCCTAGACGAACGATCCCGGGTCAAAACGAGGTCAAGGCCTAAACCCGGGCCGGTAAAGTAAAAAAAAAACATTCCCCCATCCCCATATATACACCCCTTCCGTCCCCCAATTTCGATCATCATATGCTACAAGTGTTTTTCCCGGATAAATGAAAAATGCTTATCGATCGCGGGAGTCTTGGGATCGGCTCCCGGTTGCGATCCTGCCTGCATTGATTGGCTGCCGTCAATGCTCCTCATCTATGGCAGGGAGGGACCATTTTCGGGGCCGGGTGATCCCGTTTCTCCACGTGGCTTCTTTAATGTCAAAACGACTCGCTAATCAGTTTGACGTGAGAGGGATGGGGACGACGGGTGTCCTAGCAACAAGTGTATATAGAAACGCGACCCCCTCTCCTTCGGACGAAATTAGTAGAATTGATTCTTCAGGATGAAAATTTTATTCATATTGAAATTTTATAGCAATATGGGCACTTAGCAATTAAAAAAAAAAAAAAATTGGATTAAAGAGAGGAAAATAATAGAAAAAAATTAATTTATATAAAGAAAACATTTATCATTGATAAATGATGATGATGATGACCTTTTGACAGTTCGCATAAAAATACGTAAATATTTTGTATATTTATTCTACAATCACATTGCTAAATTTCATGTTCACTTAGCTTTCTTCAATGGGGATGGGATCTAAGTTGAGAAGTAATTTATCATTTAAATCTTCAACAATACACAAATTTCTTTTTTTTTTTTTAAAGTAATTTCGGCTGCAGAGGCCATTTGACTTTTATAAATTTATTTAAATACATGTATCGATGGCTTCCGGGAGGTGTTTAATGGTCTTGTTTTTAAGGGGGTCACCAACCCGGATTTTCAGCACCACTTGACGTTGCTTAACAACGTTGATCTTGGTGGCTGTTGTTCTTTCTTCTTGCCAGGTCCGCCAAATTTCTTTTAAAAAAAAATTGCTTAGTGTTTGTCCTGGTTCTAGGCTAAAACTCTTCTGATTGATATCTAATTTTAAAGTTTGTATCTACGAAAATGAAAATTTTCTTTATTTATTCATGAAGCCTTCACAAATTAATGCTGCCAGGGTTCAAAAAAATTTAAATTAATTTAAATAAGCTAATGAAGTCATTATCTGAATAAGTGTATAATTGTGAAAACAGCAGGAACAGCCAAAAAAAAAACAAATCTCCGATTTGTTAATAAATAGTAGAAGTTTAGAGTTAAATTTTCAGTCATTCTATAGGTCTATATCGTTTATGGTTCCCGCAGTTAGTTATAGTGGCACAATATCAATGTATCACACATGTATCATGTGTAAAGTGGACGTAAAGTTATATCCCGTGAGAATTTTTTGGCTATCTTGCTCATTATAATTTAAATAATATTGTTTAAGAGTGTATTTCTGTGGGTGTAACGATTTTGGTCATTTTATAAAACAATATAATTATTAAATATTAGGGTCCGACCGAAACAAGATTTTCAGCCGAAACCGAAACCGAAACCGAATATTCGGCCTCAACCTTAGTCTCGGCCGAAACCGTAACCGAAACCGAAACTTGTATTTCCTATAAAATTTTTTTTTCATTTTACCTTTTTTTTTTTTGAATTTTTTTTTCCCCTCCCGTGAAAATCATTTTACCTTTTTTTTTAGGGAGACTAAAATTTTTTCTCCCTCAAGTGCAAATTATTTGACCTTTTTTTTTTTTTTTTGCATGCGAGTCTCATCCCATTTTTTCAGACTCTGGTTTCGGCCGGCCGAAAGGTTCGGCCACTTTTTGGCCGAAACCGAAACTACGGCCGAAACCATGATTTTTGGCCGAAACCGTAACCCAAACCGAATATTCGGTCGGTTCCTATTAAATATATTGTAAGCTTGTAAATCAAGACAAAAAGCAATTTTAGCTTTTGGGAACAAATCAATCCACAGTCTAAGTCTCCAGAAAAATAAAAAAAATTATTCCAACTAAACTGAATAATAGTAATTGAGACTCCTAGAAGTGATATAAAATCATTTTTGTCAAAATTATAATCAAATTTCCGATACTTAATTTATCCTGTATTTTTTTTTCTTTACTTCAAAACACTTTTATAATTAAGTAATGATTTAACATAGAACCCTTACCCACTAAAATAATTTCATACCCTAACTATAATCATTTCTATGCCTATCTTAGAAATTTAATAAAATACTAGACTATACGACCGAGTAAATGAGCAACGTCAGTGAAAAACCTATAAATGCACCGGACCAGCATCTCGAATTCAGTTTAAAGACGCTCTAGTAAAGGAGTGGGAACTTACAGCCTTCTAAAATCGATCTTTAATTGGATTATGGAACTAAGTGAAACCAGGAATTTACTGGATAACAATATAATTCCAAAAAAAAAGTTTTTAAATTAAAAAAAAAGATCTGTTCCGTCCACTATTTATTCTTTAATTAGGATAATATAGCCTTATTTTCGAGTATGATATTACAAACTTTTTTTATAACAAAAGAATTCGTTAAGCAACAAGTGTCCTCACTTGTCTGACTACAAAATGACTAAAAAAAAACATACAACTAATATTTATTATTTTAATATAGAAAAAAACCAGCAAGCAAAAATATTTTCGATAGTTAACTCAAGTTTCACGAAAATCATATTTGTTTAATTAAATAATAAATATATTTTTTGCCAAGCCATTTTTCTGAGATTTTTTAATTAATTTAAATTTAATTATTCGTGACCAATATAAGTTAATTTAGAAAAACTTCAAAACCCTAGCGTGAGAAGAGAAATCTCTAGCTCTTCGCTATCGTCCAGAAAATAATAAACTTGAAATTATTCAACTTTTTTCGTTTTTGCTATGGTACGGACATTCTCATGCGAAATTGTTTATAGAATGTTAACTAACCGTCAGGGCAGCTTTTAACATATAAAATACTGTTTCAAATAATAATATATATTGTATTGATCCAGGGGATCATATAGATGGAAACTAACGAACTGACAAAAAAAAATGTAATTAATAATCTTTATGATTGTTATTCAATATTACAATTAAATAGCTTTGATTTTTCATTACGGGAGGCAGGGCCGTTCTGGGGTATGTTGTTGCCTCCGCGCCAGGTCATTTTTGGCGCCCCCCTCCCCTTCCCCCTAAAACAATTAGAGAGAATTAGAATAGAATTGCAAATGGTAGAAAAAAAAAAAACTGAAAAAGTTCTGTGGTCGATTTTATTTAAAAGCTTATTTTCTTGTGTACCTAACTTATAAAATTTCAATATAGGTGATAACATATTCTGGTACATATCTAGCCAGATAGACAGTCAGTCTATTTTAAACACAAAAAAATCTGGTGTGATAGCACATCACACAACTTGAGATTTCTGGTGGTTTGATGATACTAAGCAAAATTATAATACAATATTATTCCAAAAATACTTTTTAAAATACTGTAATTTCAAAAATTGAAAAAAAAAACGAGCAAAGAGATTAAAATTTTTTAGCAAAATTAAAAGTGCTTTGTATTAGCTGGGACTGGCAGTTCTTCTGTGCTTTGCCTGTCAGTCTCTTTACTTCTATATTTTCAACAGGCGTCAGACTGTGCGACGGGCCGGCCTGTTCTATTCCTTCCCGGTCGTAAAAACCCCCACCCCTTCCGCCGGCCCCGAACCGGCGGAATAATCAGGCGAGGAAAGAAGATGAAGAAGAGAAGTGACTTTGTAGAACTTTTTGGTAGCCGCCTCCGCCGTCGAAGGCGACTTTGAGAAAGCGCTCTTTGGGGTTGGCGCCTCCGTGCTGGGGTACGCCGGCCAAGAACGGCCCTGAAGGGAGATAGGAGCCAATGTCTTTCAATGGAACATTGAAATTTCATTTCATTTTTTTTAAATTAATGTAAAAAGTTGCTGTGTAGAATTGAATGAAGGGTTGAAGAGGGTGCAGCCAGGAATGGAGCCTCTATTAAATTAAACTCCTTTTTCGCAAAACGTTTCGACCGATTTATTCATGCCATCTTCAGTCAGTTGCATTGGAGTTTTTTAGCAAAGAGAGTTGTTAATAGTCTGTTCATAAGCTCGATAATTTTACAATACCCTAAGTATATATATGATGCGACTGACTGTTCCAGCTAAGAGAATTTCGAAATGTTCTCTCTTCGCTATTTATATACATAGGCTATTGTAAAATTTCCTATCTTATGAACAGACTATTAGCAACTCTATTTGCTAAAAAACATGATTAAATCGGCCGAAAAGTTTTGCAAAAGAGGAGTTTAATTTAATAGAGGCTCCCTACCTGGCTGCATCCCTCTTCAACCCTTCTTTCAGTTTTTTATCCAACATTAGAATTTCGCTCCTCAAAACCTTCCTAGATACCTTCCGGTGGTGACACCTGGCCACCCACTCCAGAAAGAGAGAGAGAAGTCGATCATTCTTTTCATTTGAAATTTAATGTTTTCAAGTTTATGAACGAGACCCGGATCAAACCATCTCGCCACAAGAAATTTTCAATTTTAAAATTTTTTTATGCCTTCTCAAATGGGTTTTGGGGACGTAAGTATCGACTTTCCATAAAGTCCTATCTAAGGGTGCAAAACTTATTTTCGAAATTCCAACTGGAAGTCGCTCAAACAGAACGTGACTGAGAGAGTGACAGACAGGACAGTCACTCCGCTATTATATACAGAATATACGGTGTACTTGTACCAGTATACCGGTATAAATGATTGTATTATATACTTTTACTCCGACTCATTCAATATCCTCAAATATTGACATATTCAGATTTTCCTTATTCTTATATAACGCTTGGTAATAATTTTTAAGAAATAATTTTTTTTCTTATTAAATGCTGAAAATATAAATATTATTTCAGCTGTCTTAGAAAAAAAATCTGGTGTGACTGGTCGCAGCAGATTTTTTGTGTCTACATATATTTAGTTAAATTTAAGAATTGCGGTGTGGGTTTCAAATGAAACATTTTGAACAAAGGTTGTATTTATGTGAGTTTCACGAGGGCAAAAAAGTATTAACACAAATTTAAATACTCGATATATTTCGGGTTGTTAAGTATTTAAATTTGTGTTAGCCCTCGGGGCATGGCGTAGAGGTTAGCGTGCTAACCTCATATACCAAACGCCGCGGGTTCGGACCCCAGGCAGTCCGATGATTTTATTTAAGCCAATTGGATACCAAATGGCTTAAATAAGAATGCCTGGACCCTATATATGTATATTAAATCAATAACTGTTATCGTAAATGTCTTAAATGGCCTAAGTTGCCGAAAAGACAGTGTGAATGTGTGTGTGAGTGTGAGTGTGAATGTTAAAAAAAAAAAAAAATTTGTGTTAATACTTTTTTACCCTCGTGAAACTCACATAAATTCAACCTTTGATATATTTAGTTTCCGATAGTACGTACATTTGAATTCAAGTTGTAAAATTGCCCTCGGGCTTTGTGTATGGGTGTTAACCTTCTCTACCCCGGTTCGGACCCCAGGCAGTCCGTACTTTACCTAAATAGTTTATTCAAAAATTTTAAAATTTGTATATTTTATTATATTATGATAAATTACACTATATTAAAATATTTTTTTTCTTTCTATGACACTTCAGCCGGGAAGGGCATTTTCAACGTTGATTATTAATAATTCTAACTAATTCATTTTTTGAAAAAAACATGAAAGAATAAAAAACTTTTTAAAATAGTGTAGCCTGCCCGATTTATCATAATATGACAGAAAAATTATAAATTTTAAAGTTTTTGAAAAAACTTCTTAGGTAAAATACTACATTCTTTTAAAAAGAATCAGACTCTTCATTTTCAGCTCCCTTATTCGTAGAAGTCGTTTGAACACTAACGAAATTTTCATTCACTCCAGATTTCGACGCCATTTTGTTGTGGCTTATTAGTCAAATTATTACTAGCTAGCCAAGTAGAAAACTTGCACTTATTATGTGCAGCCAATTATTGTAAAATCAAAGAACTTCTTTGTGCGGAATTAAAAAGGGATATTTAAAGAATACAATGGTATGTAGGTATATATCGCAAAAATGACAAAATGGTTTATGACTATCTTCCACTAAGCCCTTCAATTTAAAAATCTATTTTGATCTTTCTTAGTTGAATTTCAAATCAGCAATCTTAAGAAACCTTGATACTACTAAAATATTGAAAAAAAAACTTCATTTGTTTATTTATGTTAGCAGCGGTCAAATGGAAATATTTATTCGACTGAAACATAGAAGAAAGATTCTATTCAAATTTAAAAGTGAACGAATTATCTTACTAGATTGATTTATACTAGATGAAATGTAAGGTTATTTCAAGACGTGCACAAAAAAAAAAGCATTGTTAAAAAGCTAATTTTTTGTATCATCTGATCTTTTAACACTATACTCAAATATTCTGAAAATCAATTAAAGTTAATAATTAAAATTCATTTTTAAAATTCAGTACCTGGGGTCTGAACGAAGCTCGAATTTAATTATTTGTGTCAATAAGAGACTTTTTTAAAATAGAATCTTTGCCTAACTTGGAAACACGAGAGTAACAAAATTTAAATATGTTCAAAATTTTTTTGATTCTGGGATGAAGGACATCTATTCTATTAAATATGTTCTTCTGATTTATTATTACCTGGCGGATTGTATTATACTATTGGAAACTCAGTTAAATATCGAAACAAAAATAATCGAGAGCACATAAGAAAGTGAAAATTTCAACCAGCTTATATGTAAAAATTTTGAAAATTACCATAAAAATCTGGTGTGACGGCGCACAGCACACAACTTTCTCTTACCTTCGGTAATCGAAAGTTGTGTACTGTGCTTGTCACACCAGATTTTTTGTGTCGACATATATTTAGTTCCCGACAGTACGGAACATATGAATTCAGATGTAAAATTTATAAGTATGGGAAAATATTTATATTTTGTTACCATGGCAACCATTCTACTATCTTTCCTATGAAATACAAGAGTAAAGTGGTGTTCAGAAGATTTCAATCGCAAAATGAGAATATACATTTTAAAGAGCATCTAAAAAATAAATGATTTTTGAATTAAAAAAAAATCGTTGGAGCAAATTTTGAGAAAATCGAAAAAAACTGAAAAAGTACATCAGTAAAGTACTAGTAATCTTTGGCCGATTTTGATTAAAAGCTTATTTTTCCGGTCCCGGGGGTGTTTATCTTAAATATAAAATTTCAGCCTCATAGCTCAATTCCTTCATGCTTAAAATTGAACACACACCCCACACACACACACACACACACACACACACACACACACACAGACAGACCATGTCGCGAAAACCACTTTTTTGGATTCAGGAGACCTCAAAACGTGAAGATCCATCAAAATCTCGACATCGAATTTTTGACATGAATCCAATACTTTCTCTCATATATATATTACATATATACATAGGTAAGAGAAAGTAAAAAATTAATTACATGAATTTTGATTAATTTCTTAATTATAAAAAATTTTGAAATATAATATATAAAAAAGCATTATAGTTTAGTTTTTGAAAGACATTTTTTATGCTTATTCAAAGGATTATTGAAAAAAACCTTTTTAAGAGTTTTAAAAAAGTTTGTAGACTAAATTATTATTCAAAAACACTATTTGAGTTTTTTTTTTATTTGTGCCGAAATTTTTGTCCGATTTAGAAATTTATATATCTCGATTAAATTTAAAACACAAAGGTACAGAATATATTTTATTAACAATAAATAGAAACAAGTAGGAGTGTAATCCACCAACGGACCAGTGGGGATCCCTAGGCCATTCAAACATATAAACAGACACCCTTAGCCTAGTCGTCCACTAGAACGGTGATCGGCCAAATGAATATTCGGCCGTCAGACTGCCGAATTCGAATATGACCGAACGTTCATCAACTGGAGTCGATTTTCGTCAGAGTTCTCAGATTTCACTTTTTTTATTTAAATAATTTCAATTTTCATATACTTAATGAGAAGACGGATGAATAGGAAGCAGAAGTATTGGGTACACCCTATACATTCTGAAAGAAATCGACATGAGAGTTTCAACAACCTATTCAACATTATAATATTTCAAGTCCAAATAAATTTTATCAACTCGCTAAGAATTACTTATCAAATGCCTAACTAAATTCGATTAGCTAGTTTTTCAAAAGTAAGCAAAAATGTCAGAATCCAAGTTTTCCTTTAAGGATAAAGAATTTGACAAAATGTCCTTTTACTAAATTACAAAATAGTTATAAAAAAAATTAATAGATTTTTTCAAACAATGAAAAAGAAAATTTTTCAAGATCCCCGGGTCCATTTCCAATGTCAGAGATACACAAATAAAGATGGCGCCTCCAGGTTCGAGCATAAGCGGAAGTTTTTTTTTTTTTTGTTCGAGGAGAGTTGATCTTTGTTCGGTCCCTCTCCCCCTGAGTTGAGACTCAGCCAAGTTGCCTTCAGTTGGCTTTCAGCGTTCACAAGCGCTGTTACTTCCTTGAAGGAGGTCAAGTTTTCGGTCAAGTTAAAGCCCACTCTCACATAAAATAATTCTATAAGGCACCTCTAATCGTGCATGACTGCTGGTAAATATAATAAATGATGTCAACATGGAAAAGGTGAATGTGCTAATTATTTTATTTATATGTTGTTTCATATTTTTACAGGTGTGATGTTGCCAATTTGGGACCCCATAGTTCTCTGGATTTTATTAATCCAACATCCGAGAAAAATATGAACTGGTATGAATCGAATGCCTAATGATGTTTTAACTATGGACCGGTTTAATACTAAAACATTCGCGGGTAATTTGGATCTCAGGTTTGCCCGGGTCGTCGCACATCATCCCTATGTGATCTTGGTGGCAGTCGCAGTGCTCGCCAGCACATGCTTGATCATCCCCCTAACGACGAAGAAGCTGCCTAATTTTGCAGACCCTCATTTGGTGAGTTTTTTCTTTATCATTTATTATTTCTTCTCAAGGCTCAATATTCTTTTTGATACAAAATATGGTAATATCCTATAATATCTTGAATAAATATTCTCCATATTTTTTCTTATCAGACAGATATTAGGCGTTTTCTCTTAAAAATTTTTTAAAGACACACGTCATTTATGGGAAAGGTAAATAAATATGATTTGGAAAAAAAAAAAATTATTTGCTAAAATGAGTTTATTTTTTCGAAATTATAGACAAAATAAATAAGATATAAAAGTTTTGATAGCTTTAAAATAAAATTATTTTTCCCTATACTGATAAGACTCTTGAATAGCCACAACTAGCCTATAGAACATTTTCCGTAATTTTAATAAAGTGTAATGAAAAAAAAAATCATTGTGCGATTGTAATAAAAAGAGAAATTTATGCGTGGTTAGGAGATAAGTAAATTATTTTTAACCGCAAGAGAGCTGATATTACCTCTTAGCAAGTTCATTTTTTTGTGCTAAAATAAAAGATTTATCTAAAAGTTCTATTCTCTTCCAAAGTTTAAATTTAAATTTTATGAAAAATGCTCATTAATTACAATAAGAGGATAAAGGAGCAAGCAGCCAGGTAGTCTCCACGAAATGAAACTCTCTGTTAAGGAAACGGTTTCCTCAACAGAGAGTTTAATTTCTAACTAGACTAACTACCTGGCTGTTTGCTCCTTTATCCTCTTATTGTTAAATATAACAGCCACTTTATTTCTTCAAGCTCATTAATTACTTTATCAATAATCCCATACTTAGTATAATAGTCCACTCCTTATTTCCAAAATGATAAAAATTATTATTAAACAAAAACATTTTAATAAATAAAATAAAACAAACGACAAATTGAATGTTTTCTTTGTATTTCAGGGATTTGAGGCTCGGGGCACTGTTATCGCCCAAAGGATGATAGCCTGGAACAATCTGAAAGAGGCTTCTAGACCATCCGGACACCTGACCAGCAACCCTTACGACCTGATACACCTGAGAAACTCCACCTTCAACGTAACAAAATACCCTTCACACAATAGTTTAAGGATTCCTTTTTGTCAATATAACTTTTAAAAGAAACCTTTGCTATGGCCAACATAAATTTTTTATACCTACAAACAGTTGATATAATTTCATTAAAATGCAATGTAGGCCTATAATATACGTATTAACGAATTTTGTAAAAATAATTTTTTATTAATTTTGACAAGCAAGCGTGTTGAATCAATTATTTTACGAAAAGTTTAAATTGTCTTGTAATAGGCCTACTGGTTTATATGAAATTGAAAGTATTTCATTTATTTTTATTAAAAATAAATATAGGTCTATAGGTTTATTGTAAATAGACTAGGAGAAATGAAAAAAAAAACCTTTTCCAATTGGAAAAAATAAAATATTAACTAGGTAGAGAGCTTTGCAGAGGCGTCGGTGGAGGGAGGGGGGCGAAGGGGGCGGAAATATTTTGTTTGTTTATTATAACGATAGCGTTTCGATTACCAAAAGTAAGAGAAAATTGTGTGCCGTGCGGTCAATCACACCATATTTTATAATATACTTATGAGATCATAAATATAGGTTTTTAATTTATATAATTCAATCCTATTTGAAACCATACAAATTTAGGAGAAAATATAGAAATTTTTTTAGATGTAATTAGGCATTAAAAATAAAATAAGAATAATAAATTAAAAAATCTCACTTAATATTGTTTAAAATATAAAATTAACTAGACTTGTAAAAACGAATAAAAATAAATCTAATAATACAAAACAAATATAAATCTTTGAAGATGAACAAATCGAACGACACTCAAAAGGGATCTCAACCAACAGCACATGAATGAGCGAGAAAGAGATAAAGTAGAGCGCTACTTTTGCACAGAGAAAGAGAACGAAAACACCATAGTTACTCTTATCCCCACACTCTCATATGCAGAGGGTTCTAGAATCATCTCCATCAATTTTGATGAAAAAAATTTTCTATTTACTCACACTCATGTTAAATTATCTTTTTAATTTGATATTATTTTTTATTTTGAATATAGACGAGAATACTTATAAAACGAAAAAGCATATTCAAAATAATTAATAATAAAATAATTTTCATTCTATATTTCATTCATAAGAGTCGTCTTTTTACGATTGTGTAATAAAAATGAAAATGATTAAAAAGGAAAATAAATACCTAGGAAAGTGAAGATAAGGTTGGAGGTCGGCGTTTTTAAAATGGAAATAATCGTGGAGAAAAGACATCGTGGATCAGTTGTTGAGATTGCATCCTTAGGTGCTTGTTAATCAGGCGAGAGCGGAGAGGATTTCTTTTTCTTCACCTGTTGTTCCGCTGTTCACTGACAGTCGGGCGCATACTGAAGGTGGCGACGCCGGCAACTAGTGTGGAACAAGCGAAACAATAGTGTCACGTGACATCAATGCTGATCTGTTATTGGTCAAATAATCAAAGGCATTATTTGAAAAAAAAAATCTGATGTGACTGGCCGTACAGCATAGAACTTTCTCCTTCTCTTTCCTTCGGTAATGAAAAGATGTGATCTGTGCTTGTCACACCAGATTTTTTGTGTCGACATATATGTATTTGGTTTCCGCCGATATATTAGAATTCAAGATGTAAAATTTATAAACATGGGAAAATATTTATATTTTGTTTTCATGGCAAATACCATGTTTCATTTAACTGTCTTGTATAGTATTCTTGTTTAATTTTATAAATTTTCTTATTCAAAAAATTTCTATATTTCTTTTAATTAAACCCCGGATTTTTATGCAGTAAAAACCCCTAAATATGCCATATAATATGCAGTAAAAGAAGTAGTAAAATATTCACCAAAATATGCAATATTATATATGACAAAAATATCAAGTATATGGCTTCCAATTAAAGATAAATTATGATTTCTACAAATGTAAAACATATCGTGTTTTATTTTTGGAAGAAAATAATGTAAAAACAACTAAATTTTATGTAAAAAAACAGTAATATAAAAAAGGGGGGTGGGGGGTTTGGGGGGGGGGGGGGGGGGGGGAGATAGTATACAGTACACTACAGTAAAATTTGTTAATTTATTTAACAAAATAAACACATTATAAAAAACGTTAAGTAAGATTAAATAGACACACAGACTTCGGTAATCGAAACTTGTTTTCTGTGCTTGTCACACCAGTTTTTGCTTACCTATATATGAATATATATAGAAAGCATTGGGTTCATGACAAAAATTGGATGTCGAGATTTTGATGGATATACACGTTTTGAGGTCAAGGGCGGATCCAGGGGGGTTTCGGGGGGGGGGATTTGGGGGGGCCCCTTTTTTTTTTTTTTATAAATTTTATAAAAAAAAAAAAAAATTAATTTTAAAATAAAAATTAGGGGGGGCCCCCCCCTATGAATCAAAAAAAGTGGTTTTCGCGACATGGTCCGTCTGTCTGTGTTCAATTTAAATCATTAGTCTCAGTTTTTTAGTTAATTAAGCGTTCTGAGCGCATTCGCAAAATTATCTCCTTTTTTATATGCAACCAGCGTTGTGTCATATTTAATAGTAAATTTCATTTAAACAAATAATACTGGACAATTTAATCTTTTAGAAATAAAAAAACAAATGTGCGGTGGCTAGAAAATAAGCTTATCGAACTAATAGTTAAGAAATAGCTAACAAATTTATAGCCCTCGGGGCTTGGTGTAGAGGTTAGCGTGCTAACCTCCTATACCAAACGTCGCGGGTTCGGACCCCAGGCAGTCCGATGATTTTATTTAAGCCAATTGGATACCAAATAGCTTAAATAAGAATGCCTGGACCCTATATAAGTATATTAAATCAATCACGGTTATCGTAAATGTCTTAAATGGCCTGAGTTGCCGAAAAGACAGTGTGAATGTGTGTGTGAATGAGAAAAAAGTGTGAGTGTTAAAAAAAAAAAAAATTATCACTAATTATTCTACAAGTCCCAATAACTTTATCTTACCCTTTTTGGCAGGTTATTTCATTGTTTTGATAGCTCTCATTCTAGATACAGAGCATAAGAGTTTCAATTCCGACTTAAGAAATTTTTTTTATTGCAGTATCGGAGATCTCGACCATTTGCGATACCAATTCAAATTCCAACATCTTCCTCTACTCCGAGACCCAACGATATTGCAGCACTTGCCAAAGAATTAATTAAAGACTCAGCTAGAAAGCATGTTTTTCAAGAAGAGGCCAATGTAAGTTAATAAAAGATATTTAATTTAGAAGTTTCTTTTATATTTTTATGAAATTTGGTTAATAACAATTTATATATATCCCAAACTGTACCGTAATCAGCGCGATTGGGGGTTAAATTCTCCCACGAGAGAAAAATCAGTCTCAAGCGGATGGAAACTTTGTCTTTTCAATTTAAAATTTGCATTTGATTTAAGAATTATTAAAAAACAAAATCATAACCCCATTTTTCGTTTCATTTAAGGTGGTAGAGGGAGAACAACACAACGAAAGTGATTCAAGCAGATCCTCTAAATCAGAAACGAGATGGAGCGTATTGGAGAAAGATCCTCATTATGGCCATCAACACACCAACGATGGATTTTTTTGCAGTTCGCCTAGTAAGATTACACCTTCATTAAAAAAAAAAATGTCTTTCTCCTTAATTCGCCTCACTACTTCATTATGATAACTTCAATATCTTTTATAATTTTTTTTAGTATTGTCTGGAAATAAAACTTAATTTTAAATTTAAAAATATTAAAGTTCACAGTAAAATCGGAAGTCCTGGTTCGAGTCCAGGGAGTGCAATATGTCAAATTAATCATAAACTCATTTCACAAAAAAAACTTTTGAAGATGTCTTAATTTACTCTTTCTTTTTAGAACCCCAGTATTCCCGAGTAGTTCTAAGTTCTATTGATGGCTCAGATTTATTCAACTTGGAATCTCTTCTTTCTATGTGCCATGTTCAAATGGCTCTGAGTGTTGGTTCCAAATTTCAAGAGCTATGTGAAAGAATCAACAACGAAGAATGTTGTCATGGCTGGAGTTTGCCAAATTATGTTGCTCAATTGTCAGGAAAAGCCAGTTGCTTCGAACTTGTGGTAATGGAATTAGGCCTATAAGAACACACATTGGATTAGCAATATTCGAATAAATAAATAAATATTCTCTATTTGGTTGATATACATATATTTGATGTAATCATAGCAATGGCCATGAAAAATGCCTAAATGAAAATGTTCAAATATAATCTCTAAAGCAAAAATTTACCTCGATGGAGGATATTTCAGATTAGAAATTTTATTTTTTTTTTAATTAAATCAGGGGTCGGCATCCTTTTTAAAATAATTTATTTTTAAAATAGTGGGCCACTTTCAAAAGAGATTTCTTTAGAAGAGCCGCACTATCCAAAAATAAAAATACAAATCCTTTGTCCCCATGACCTCCCGTGATTGGAACAAGCTCCCTGCGTCTATCTTCCCCAAAACCTACAATCTTCAGACTTTCAAGTCTAACCTCAACAGGCATCTTCTCAGTTCCCGCAGTTGAGTTTCCCCTTTATGCTTCTCCTTTTGTTTTTATTTTCTTCCTGGCTGCATGTGACTATTGGTCATTATAGGTCTTCGGACCTTATGCACCCATTCCAAAAAAAAAAAAAAAAAAAAAAAATACAAACAAAAATAACTAATTTTATTAAAATTCGTTATGCAATTCGTTATTGCCTGAAAGACCGAATAAAATCTAATTGTGGCCAGTCCGTGGGGCGTTGGTTGTCGACTACTGATTTAAATGATTAATACGCTTAAGTTATTGGTGTAAAGCTTTACTATATTTTTATAATTCTTTTTTTAGGCTGAAGATGTTGAATCTACAAAGAAATTACTCAAAGAGTGCGCACATTATTATCACAAATATATGTTATCCGCAGATTGTCATGAAGATCCAGATTCTTGTGAAAATGTTTCTAAACCCTGTCGACAAAACAACGCTGTTTATAATCTTATCTATTATATTGTAGCCGCTGATTACTTAACAGAAACAGATAATCCCTATAACAACAGCAAGATTTCTAATGTTACGCTTCGGGATACGATTTTGATGTTACCTATCGCTCAAGGAACTGCAGTCATGGATTATTACCACTCGTTAGAAGGAAAAAGGTTACTGCATGGGAATGTAAAGGTCAGCGCCATGGAGTTTGGTGAGCGAGAAAAATATTTTTATTAACATATTAATGACAAAAGAAATATAAATGAAATATAATTTTTACTCGATAGATAGGCTCAAGAAAAAAAGTGTAAAAAATATTTTGTAGAAATAATAGTTTAAATTGCTAGTCTAGTTTAAACATTTTCCCAATCTAATAATATGATATCATTTTTCGGCCAAAAATTCGTTATTTATTTTATTATAGGCCTACATATTAGAATAATTAATTTTATTTTTTTGTTTTAGGTCTTAAATCAACCCTCTTTGATGAAAGACTTATTCATGATACCTGGATGATTGGGGCAGGGGGTATTTTTGTTCTTTTAAGCATGTGGGCTTATACTGGGTCACTTTTTATTACTATTATGACTGTCATCGCCATCATCTTCAGTTTAGGAATCTCTTATTTCATGTATTCTCTTGTCTTCGAGCTCACTTTCTTCCCATTTATGAATCTTCTTGCATCAATCGTAGTAGTAGGTTGGTATTCATTTAAAAAAATCTAGTAACAAAATATTACATTTATATATCTTTTTAGGAATCGGTGCCGATGATGCCTTTATTTATTGTAAAGTGTGGCAGTGTTCGAAATCGGAGAAAAACAATGGGACTTTAGTAAAATTGGTCCATGATACACTACGACATGCAACTCTAAGTATGCTGGTTACCTCAGTAACCACTGCTGCTGCTTTTTATGCTTCTTATATTAGTAACATCACGGCTATTGGGTGTTTCAGGTAAATTGATTAATAGTTTTAAAAAATCAAAGGAAATATTTTAATTTTTATTGAAATAGTTCATTTTTTTACGAGTCCCCATTAATAAAAATTTCATATTTGCTATTGTAGAATTGGATTAACAAGAAGAGGATGCAGCCAATAATAAAAAGCACTTATTCAGGAAAGTTTCTGCTATGATCGACAAATCCATCTTACAGCCCTTTGACTTTGTTGAACGTTCCAAAATAGAGTATTAAAAAAAAACAGATGTCTTTATTGTTGATTGCATCCTGTTCATATTAATCCGAAGGAAAATTTTGTTTTTTATTTAGGTTAGGGTTACTTACTTGACCATTCCCAACAGTACAATCAGAAATCTCCCCTTCACGAATGTTGAAACAATAATTATTTTCTTCTTTCTTTTTATTTACATATGTTCCAACAACAATGTAGCCAACGATAATATAGTGATAAAAGTTATTCTAATTATTTGTAAACACTAAAAATTTAATTTATGATGCAGTGGACCCCGAATTAGAGTCTTATTATATATTATACCATAGGCGTAGCCGAGGGGGGGGGTTTGGGGGTTCAAACCCCCCCCCCATGGGACCCCAAACCATGACTAGATATTTAATACAAATTATATTTCACATAGGGTAAGAGAAAGCAAAATATAATAATTTACTCTAGCTAAAAAAACAAACCAAAATGATTTATAAAAACCCTAAAATAATCTTAAATTTTTGAAAAAAATTTCTTGATCCCCCCCCCATCAAAAATTTCTGGCTACGCCAATGTATTATACAATAATATTAGAAGTAACATATTAGTGGAGAGCAGAGGTAATTAAAAAAAACTTGGTTTCTCAGTATTTTTGCAGGTACAGCCACTTTAGCGAATCTGGCCCTGATGGTGACATGGTTACCAGCTGCAGTAGTAGTTTCAGAAAGATGGTGTTGTCCTCCTTTTTTTCCCGCAAGATGGCTTCGACTTGATGTTCGCCTTCGGCCCATTCGGACTATTATTGTTCGACTACGCGATTCTCTTGATCGTGCTCTGATTTATATGGTCATCAATCTTCATTATTTATGGCTGGCTTTGCTTGGTGGAATCGCTATCGCTAGTATTGTGATTGTTTTTTATTATCCAAAATTGAAATTGCCAGATTCACGAACTGTACAACTTTTTAGAAGTTCTCATCTCTTTGAACGTTATGATCTTGTTTATAAGGATCGATTTTGGTTTGAACGGGATAATAAGGTAAGAATTGGGTTTATTTCTTAGTAAATTATTTTTACCAATAGCTTAACTCATCAAAATAGTGAATTTGATTTTCCCTGGTCATCTTAGAAATTTGCCACATAAGTTAGCTTAAGAAAAATTAAATCAAGTCATAAATATCAGCGTTTTGAATATACCTTTTCTCCTCCCCAATATTATATCTTCTGAAATCTCTACATATAATATTATTTAGTAGGAAAGAATAAAAGGCACAGCATTTAAACCCAAGCGATGTTGTGGTCTCATCTTCATGGCTATAATGGAGTACAAAAGACGAAATATCTTTATATTTGTATATACATGTGGCAATATTAAATTTAGTATTCTTGAACTTTGTGCACCCCTTCTATTAATCTCTTAAAAAAAATTTAAAAAGCCTTTGTTCTTACGATTTTTAAATACGCATAATTGCTACTGGTATAAATAATGATAGAAAAGCAATTTGAAACATTTACCGTATGTTTTTCACT